>MJUU01065856.1:110415-140495 GCA_002080025.1 Modiolus philippinarum
CTTAATCATTATTGATGAAATACAAGACTGTTTATTAGGAAAATATTTTTTCCAAGGAATTATTATAATGTGAATGTAAATTCGCTGTTCTTTCGGTTATGATGAATTAATTTAGCGAGACTTTTAATTGCATTCAATTGCAATTTTAAGGGTTTTTATATTTATCGAGAAAAAAAATCCTAGAAAGAAATTCTGGCTTTATTTTGCAGTGTTTTCACACTTGGTTAAAATGCAAAACCAATAAAATTATGAACCCAATGACCACTGTTTAGAAATGAAGTTAGAAAGTGTGCATCATATTAGTGAACAAGGACATGGATTTCTTACATTTTGCCCTATTTACTTTGTTTTTGTCTCTTTTTGTAAGCTTTTAGAAGGAATTTTGGGAGATTACATTGTGTTGTTTGCTGAAGGAAAATTTTCTCTTCAAATATATTTTCAGGAAAGATTCATCATTACTGAAAGAACAGGGAATATACATTCAAGATATAATTATTTGTGAAAAATAACTATTTTTTAAATAGCTAGTATTTCACATTTTATCATTAAGTAATTATTGAGCAATCATTTAATGACAAAAGAGTAAGTTGCAAAAAAAATTTTGACCAAGGAAGGAATTTCATTTCAGCCCTAAGGCAGATTCACACTACTACAATAGGTATTGTTTTGATGTAAAGCTGCAATTCATCTTTCAACAAAGGAGAAATTTTGGTCCATCACCGGTATTATTCTATATGTATCGCAATAAGTAGCGAGTACTTATTACGAAGATGGGGATAATCATGTTCTTATATATTAAGAATATTGTTAAGTACTCTAGAAATAATTACAATAATCAAACATTATAGACACTCAATACATAAATTAATTTAGCCCAATTTTACTTCACCCATGCATGCCATAATTGGAATAATTAAGGTCTATAGAAAGCTGTGAGGGTGATAAAACAAGTGTTGTGAATGTAATTAGTATATAGAGTTATTCATTATGGAGTAGGAAGGTTTAGAGCCTACAGAATTATTTAAAAGCGATCATTAAGATATACTGATTTATAGTTTTATACTTTTATGGATCCTGAGGCTTTAAATGTGCTGCAGTGGATATATATATATATATATAACGGTCTATGGTAGGAACCCAACGGGGTTAGAATTAGAGAAATGAATATCGAGATGGCGTGGGCAGTGTAATTTGTCTGTAATATCTGTGCATTCGAAGAGCAGCCAAATCCCTCGGTGGGAAGGCAATTTCGATATTCATTTCTCTAATTCTAACCCCGTTGGGTTCCTACCATAGACCGTTATATATATATATATATATCCACTGCAGCACATTTAAAGCCTCAGGATCCATAAAAGTATAAAACTATAAATCAGTATATCTTAATGATCGCTTTTAAATAATTCTGTAGGCTCTAAACCTTCCTACTCCATAATGAATAACTCTATATACTAATTACATTCACAACACTTGTTTTATCACCCTCACAGCTTTCTATAGACCTTAATTATTCCAATTATGGCATGCATGGGTGAAGTAAAATTGGGCTAAATTAATTTATGTATTGAGTGTCTATAATGTTTGATTATTGTAATTATTTCTAGAGTACTTAACAATATTCTTAATATATAAGAACATGATTATCCCCATCTTCGTAATAAGTACTCGCTACTTATTGCGATACATATAGAATAATACCGGTGATGGACCAAAATTTCTCCTTTGTTGAAAGATGAATTGCAGCTTTACATCAAAACAATACCTATTGTAGTAGTGTGAATCTGCCTTAGGGCTGAAATGAAATTCCTTCCTTGGTCAAAATTTTTTTTGCAACTTACTCTTTTGTCATTAAATGATTGCTCAATAATTACTTAATGATAAAATGTGAAATACTAGCTATTTAAAAAATAGTTATTTTTCACAAATAATTATATCTTGAATGTATATTCCCTGTTCTTTCAGTAATGATGAATCTTTCCTGAAAATATATTTGAAGAGAAAATTTTCCTTCAGCAAACAACACAATGTAATCTCCCAAAATTCCTTCTAAAAGCTTACAAAAAGAGACAAAAACAAAGTAAATAGGGCAAAATGTAAGAAATCCATGTCCTTGTTCACTAATATGATGCACACTTTCTAACTTCATTTCTAAACAGTGGTCATTGGGTTCATAATTTTATTGGTTTTGCATTTTAACCAAGTGTGAAAACACTGCAAAATAAAGCCAGAATTTCTTTCTAGGATTTTTTTTCTCGATAAATATAAAAACCCTTAAAATTGCAATTGAATGCAATTAAAAGTCTCGCTAAATTAATTCATCATAACCGAAAGAACAGCGAATTTACATTCACATTATAATAATTCCTTGGAAAAAATATTTTCCTAATAAACAGTCTTGTATTTCATCAATAATGATTAAGTCATTATTTAGCAATCATTAAATGACAAAAAAGTAAGTTGCAACAAAATTGTTGACCAAGGCAGGAAATTTTTTCCTTAGATAAGTTAATCAAGAGTTGATTGACAAAGGAATGCCCTTAGACAGATTCACACTAATACATGCAATATGTATTTTTAGATGTAAAGCTTCAGTTCATCTTTCAACAAAGGAGAAATTGTGGTCCATACCGGGGTATTATTCTACCTGTTTCGCAATAACGTTGTCAATTATTTGGTCAGGCAAATGGATTAATTTTTCATTACATCCCAGCTTTTTTGTTTGAGCAGGGATAATCTGAGTCTGATCACCTCAGCAATCTCGCCCCAGTTAGAACAAAGGATTTTTATGCCCCGCCTACGATAGTAGGGGAGCATATAGTGTTCGGATCTCATCGTCCGTTCGTACTTTTGTTCGTCCCAAGTTAGGTTTACCCTCTGGTTGAAGTTTTTTCTATGAAGGATGTATTATATTATCATGAAACTTAATATCAATACACATTAGGGTATAATTAAGCAAAAATTATAATAAAAATTTATCCATGCTTCACTGGTCATCAAAAATAGGGGGATAGTATGAGGTTTACCCTCAGGTGGAAGTTTTTTTTTCTGTGAAGGATGTATGTTATTGTCATGAAACTTTATATAAATACACATTAGCAAAAATCTTAATAAAAAATTATTCGTGCTACCAACTTCATGCTTCAAAGACCATAGAAAAAAGGGGTAGTATGACGTTTACCCTAAGGTTGAAGTCTTTTTTCTGTGAAGGGTGTATTCTATCATCATGAAACTTGCACATTAGGATATAAATAAACAAAAAACATAATATATATTTACCCATACCACCAACGTCATGCTTCATGATCATGAAAAAGGGGGATAATTCGAGTTTTGTCCATAGGATAAGTTTCTTTTCTGTGAAGAATATATATCTATATTATCATTAAACTTGATCAAATACCCATTACGGTATAATGGAACAAAAAATCATTGTAAAAATATATATGTTCAACCAACTCCATGCTTTACTGATCACGAAATGTAGCATTGTTCAAAACAGTTTTGAGGCGGGGCATTGTGTCCGTTAAATGCACTTTCTTGTTTAATTTGTCAATGCCGTGAGAACTGTTCAGTTCTTTGAATCAGTGGGATTCGAACCAGGGTCGTTTCGTTTACTAGACTTCTACTTTACCTACTATACCACGAACTCGTTGAATTTACCATGTTGAAAAATCGTATATAAAGAATCGTTGTTGGGCACAATAAGATAAAGGATATATATTATTATAGTATGAAATATTTATTTCAAGATATTTTACGCATGGAAATAATTTTTAAGAATATATACCTTAAATATTAGCTGGGATGTAAATTAGTTATCGCACTCGGACTTGGTGTGTCTGTATAAGCTCACCCCTCCGGCCTCCGGCCGTCGGAATGATCTTATACAGACACACTGCGTCCTGGTATGATAACTATTACTGAACAATAATTAGGGCCCGCCACATAAGTGGCGGACGCCCTATAGTAATCAGTCTGTTCGTCCGTCCATCCGTCCGTCCGAAACAATCGTGTCCGAGCTATAATTTTTTTCTCAAAAGACAAAAAAAGTTATAGCCCGGACACGACTGTGGTGTCCGGGCTATGACTTTTTTTGTCTTTTGAGATAGACTTTTTGTCTTTTGAGATAGACTTTTTTTGTCTTTTGAGATAGACTTTTTGTAAAGCTCATTGTTGAAGGCCTCATGGCGACTTCAAGATGAAGAACAACAATAAAAGCGTTGTTCCATTGCTTATTTACTATGTATTTGTAGAGACTTTGTCTCATTTGCATTTACTCCATATCCCTTCATTGATTATTTTAGACTGGAGTTTGTCTCTCCTGCAGCGTGGAGTCCGTAAAAAGATTCCCCGTGAGAGAGACGTATGCTCTATATACATTTCAGTTATGGTGTACTTGTTCTTGAGAGAATCTCTCATATGGATATGCTATCACACTTTCATATTTTGGCCTTTTTATTTTTTGTAATCTGAAATTGTAATTCTGACCCCCTGTTTATTGTGCCCACATCTCATAATTTTACTTTGCCAAGTTTTCTTACAATTGGCTCGATGAGTGCCCTGTGGTTGTTTAAATGTTGCGATCGTCTTCTGTCGTCTTTTGTCGGGCAGTGGATGACAGCGATTGTAAGAACACTTCGCCAGTTAATTTTAAGTTTGTTGACGATCCCGCATTCATGGATCATTAGGATAAAAAAGCATGGATGTAGCGTTGCTCGACAATTAGCAATGAATTCCGCTCAAACCGGTGCTAGGGGCCGTCTTGAACTTGCTATGAGGTATGAGTAAAGCTCATTGTTGAAGGCCTCATGGCGACTTCAAGATGAAGAACAACAATAAAAGCGTTGTTCCATTGCTTATTTACTATGTATTTGTAGAGACTTTGTCTCATTTGCATTTACTCCATATCCCTTCATTGATTATTTTGATATTTTGCATGTGGATTGATCACCTCAAGAAGATGTGTCGCGTACCTTGGTTGGTGACCATTGACTTTGATCTTTGACCTCAGGGTTACATTCATGCCTTTTCAATGACAAAGTCGTGTCAATGCTATAACTTTTTTCCCTTTTGAGATAGGCTTTTGATATTTATTTAGCATGTGGATAGATCACCTCAAGACGATGTGTCGCGTACCTTGGTTGGTGACCTCTGACCTTGACCTTTGACCTCAGGGTCTCATTCATGCATTTTCAATGACAAAGTTGTGTCCGGGCTATAACTTTTTTCTCTTTTGAGATAGGCTTTTGATATTTGGCATGTAGATAGTTCACCTCAATACCTTGGTTGGTGACCTTTGACCTTGACTTTTGACCTCAGGGTCTCATTCATGCATTTTCAATGACAAAGTTATATCCGGGCTATAACTTTTTTCTCTTTTGAGATGGCTTTTGATATTTGGCATGTAGACAGATCACCTCAATACAATGTGTCGCGTACCTTGGTTGGTGACCTTTGACCTTAGGGTCACATTCATGAATTTTCAATGACAAAGTCGTGTCCGAGCTATAACTTTTTTCTCTTTTGAGATAGGCTTTTGATATTTCGCATGTGGATAGATCACCTCAAGGGGACATGTCACGTACAATAGTTGATGACCCTTGACCATTGACCTCTAGGTCCACTTGGAGCGGGGCCTACAGAGATGGATACCATCTCTCACTGATGTCTAGTTAAGCATTAGACATAAATCATAGGTATTAAGCCCAATGCTCAACCCATTTTAGGCTTAATGCCCAATTTTATTAGTCCCCTACCGGCTTGCCGAAGGAGACTTTAGGTTTGCACTCCGTCAGTCTGCTACACTCAGTTTTCCCAAACTATAAGAGATATTTATCTAATATTTGGTATGTAAGTCTACCACTATGAGTTACAGATCAAGTTCAAGTTTGGTTCCAGTCCATTGATTTTGGACAGAGTTATTGGCCTTTGACTTAGAAAATTTTGGTAAAATGTAGGTTTTCCGGACTTTTTACTAAACCGTTTCAGATATTAGGCTGATATTTGCATTGTATCTCAACCACTATGGGTTACAAATCAAGTTTGAGTATGGGTTGGGATCATTGATTTTTGACGGAGTTATGGGCCTTGGGCTCGGAATACTTTTCTTCTTTAACTATTTTTGCTGGTATAACAAAGAATTATTCCAACGGTTGGGGACTTCTGTATTGTCTTACAATACGATCCACACTTGCTAAATCCAAACATTATATTATGAACTTTATAAACTCTAAGAAATATAAAAGATCTTTGATATTTTTAGAGTTTATAATTGCATGTTTGATTATATAAGTGTTTATTCTTTTTATCTTTTTACGCAATTTGATCAGATATTTTATACTCGTTTATTTATAAACTTTAAAATCAGGATTAATACTTGAAGTATTTAAAACTAAGATATATTGAAGAAATGCACCAATTTTTATGTTTTTGTTTTGAAATTTCGCCCATTTTATCTACTAAACACTCAGTACACAAAACCATTTACAAATTTCCAAAGTTCCACGTTAATTAACGAACCTGCAAAACAACCAGCACTTAAACAAAAAAAGCCAGTTAGGATACAAGTTTGCAGTTGACTGAACTAGTTGACACTAAGCTTATTTTATGGCATTCCGAGATGATGACGCTCTCTATTTCGATTTTTACCGTACTTATATCGACATAAACCTACTTAGTTTGTCAGTAGCATATACTGCTGGGATGGCAGTTCGAGTACTTGATGGTTTCTTCCCGGATATTTTTTTTTCTTTGTTTAATTTCCATTTCTGATAATTATAATAAACCTCTTTATATTCAGAATTCATATATATATATATATGTGAGCCGTCATAATGTATTGAGAATATCGTTATTTTTATCCTTTGACACATGGCACAGTTATTAATCAATAATAAACCAAGCAATCCATCCACACTAAGCAAAAATAAAAATAAAGTTAACTGATAATCAGTTTGTATTTGAGTGTGTATGTGTGTGTGTCTTTTAAAATTATTTTGGGATTGTATAAAAGATGGCAAATATGATCTGTATCTAAAAATTTATCAAAATACTTTCATGTTTATTAAATTCCAAATGCTGGATATTCTTAAACATGTTAGGGGAAAAGCACCATTAAATTTGAGCTAGGTTCCTATTTCTAAGAAATATTATATATGGAATATTCTCTAATTACTGCCGAGACACAACCAAAATGTATTTTGTTAAAAAAATATAGTTGAAGTAAGTATTCAAAAATATTTTTATTTGATTTTTGAAACGAAATTTCTTGTTTTCATGAAAGAACATATTTCATGTCCAAAACGAAACTCTTTTTTTCTAATATTTTTTTCCGATAGAGTTTTTTCAATAAATTTATGCAGTTGCCAACAAGGGCTACGGGCAGCCATATATCCCCACCACTCCAGAAATTTGAAACCCCAAATATTTATAGATTTTGTAAGTAAAAGGGGTTATAACTCCTTCAGAAATATTTGAGGCATCGTGGAGATAAAATCACTGTATATTAATTTGATACAGTGCCTACAAGAATATTTTGTTGATTTTCAAAGATATAAAGGGGTGTAACACTTACAAAAAAATTCAACCAGGACTCATCTCTTGAGAAATCATTGAAGTTAAGCTTCTGTGTAAATATATTGAGAAATGAATTTCCTAGAGCGCTTAAAAAGGATACTTTATCTTTTTCAAATTAAAAGGGGACATCACTCCTACAAAAACATTCAACCAGGACTCATCTTTGAACCCTCCTGAAAATTAATCTTTGAGCTAAAGCTTCTGTGTAAGTATTAGGTATTAAACATAAATAAAATCAATCCAGAAATGAATTGACTAGAGGACTAACAAAGATACTTTGTTGATTTCAAAAGTTTAAAAGGGGCATAATTCATACAAAAATATTTCAACAGGGCTCATCTTCTACCTCATTTGAGATATTCTTGAACTTAAGCCATTGTATAAATTTTATCCAAATCCATGGAGAAATTAATTTGTTAGACGGCTTACAACGATATTTTTTTTTAATTTTCAGAATTAAAAAGGGGCATAACTCCTATAGAAATATTCGATCAAACCTCATCACAGAAATCGCTTGAACTAAAGCCAACGTATAAATATTATCAAAATCCGATACGAATTAAGCTTCGAGTTGCGGTGGGATTAATTAACCGGGATACTACAGATATCAAAAGAAAACCAATTTTCCACATGTTTGCCTTTTTTAAACTACATCACCCGCCATACACAGAGATTTAACCCAAAATGAAAAAAAAATCGATTTTTTTTTACAAATGTCAACTAACTGAAAATTTGATGAAAGATGTCATTTTCTTTAAATTTATCAATGTCCAGACAATTTGGGAGATTTGAATTTGACAACTTGATCAATTTAATAATATGACTAATTTTGAAGGATGGACTTAAAAATGATGACTTCAAATGTTTCAGAAGAAACTTCGCTTTGTAACTTAGCAAAATGAAGCCTCAATGTTTTAAGGGGGTAGAAAATCAGTTGTTTTTTTTTTTTTGCAACAGAAAGTAATCTTTCAACAATTTGCAAAAGTTTAAAAAAAAACCGATGAGCTACGTAAATTGCAACATGATACGACCTCAACACATTGAATATATATTTGATTTTAAATGGAAAAGGATTCGACCCATCCTAAAATATGTACTGCATAAAAGAGTATCAAATTCCAAGAATAAAATAAGGTCATGTTTTTTCTTTTATCCCTTTATCCTTTTGTATATCAAATATGGTATTAATCGTTAAATCGTTTAATTTATCTGCTAAAAGGTGCTATAAGAAAACTACAGAAAAAATGCATCCAAATTCTAACAATAATTGTTTTCATCTTTTTCCATTTGACCATTTTGGCCCTTTATTTTTTTAATTCTTTCAATTGTTTAATTCAAAGCATTTTCAATAAACCACTTTCTAGCGAATCAGAGGCCTCATTGGTGGATAATCGCCAGCCTAGACGCCAGAATTGTCTGACACGAATTTTACCTTGCATTGTATAAAAATTTCCTGTTTTTAATCAAAATTCTTACCCCCTTAATACTGAGGCTTCTGTCCGTGTATATTGCACTCGATGGATGTAGTGTTACCAGATTTTACTCCTTTTTCAATATCTTTGGTAATGAGTATACAACTTTTGACACCTTTTAGGGTATTATTTGGTTCTTATGTTGGTGATTAGAGGTAATTCCTTGAAACATGTGAACAGCACATTAGTTAAAACCCCAGCTTACGCATCTTCCAATGTACATTAAATTGAAATTTGATAATGATTTATCCTTTAACACAAAGTTTTGCTGTCCACAGATGGCGACGACGACGCCTGTGCCTTACCGTTATATGACCACAAAATGTTTTGCTGTCGTAGAAAATTCAGATACAAAGAAGCAATGAAGGGAGATGAATTGTTATCACTGCGTATTTTTATATGCTTTTTCATATCAAATACAAAGAAATCTATATAGGAAAAAGACCAGTTCCGAAAAATTTAATTTTGCACTCTAGTTCAACCGGAATAAGTCTAAAATGATATTGACCTTGTCCAAAGTGTCCAATGACAAGAACCATACTGATTCAAACAAGAGCAACACTGAAATAACGCGATCATGATACGTCAAAAATGTTTCAAAAACCAGAGAAAGCAGACCAACTGACGTATCAGGTGGTCCTTTTCCCGAAATCCCGTCAATTTGCCACATTTTCCCGTTTCCTTAGCGAGAAAATATTTTACAAAGACTCTATTAAGAGGACACATTTCCCGTTTCACGGGTTTTTTTTTCAGTTATTCCCCCTTCACGCAAGATCTCTTTTTCCGTTTTCACGTGCATTTTTGCCACGATGCCGTTTAATTCCAGTTTAACTTAAAACGGCCAATCATGTTCCCTCCTATACCCCATCGAGACCCACTGTAACAACTAGTCTACTTCGATTTTCTGTCAAATTGACCCAAATTGAAGGCCATACTGGCCAAAACGTTTGGCTTTTAACTTTCTTCGCCCTTGTCATTTTAGTTGTTTTTTTTTTAATTTGTACATTTTTGTGTATTTTTTATCTTTTAATTGTGGCCTACTATACCAATCATATTTTGTCCATACTTGTTATTTGTGGCAATTGCACAACATATATATATGTATTACAGGATTTTCTCAAACATTGATTTAATGAATGGGTATTGGCAAATCAAGATTAAAGAATTTCACCGGAAAAAGTTAAGTTGGCGATAAAAGACAAGAATACATGGTTATCATTTTAATAGATTGTCCAGTATTACGTTATATTCACAATGAACTTATGCAAATAAAATGGAATTGATGGTCGCACATGATATAAAGAATGAATGAAGAATTTTCAACTTAATCAATTTTCAACTTAACGAATATGTTTGTTTGTCTTTGTGATATTGTGTTATTTGTTGTACATGCTCTTACTTTTGAAGACCACAGGGGAGATTAGCAACTATTGTTAAATGTGTTACTTTCTTGAAATAAAGAATATTTATTTATTTATCCACAACTTGAAGAAGATAACAGTTGGCTGTTTATCACTAGTACCTCTCCCAAGCAATACAAACCCCAGCACACGACTGATAAAGTAACAATCCAAGGACAGAACAAAAAAAAATCATGTAAGATTAACGTCATTACAGTACTGTCTAGCAGCTAAATATGTTATACAATGAAAACACTTTGAGAAATCTAGTCTTTTGATTTTTGTAGGTAATGTGTACTTATCAGCAGAAATTAAAGGCAATGTGGTATTACCGACAAGTATAAAGCCAACAAACTTATCTGGATGAACTATTGGAACGGTTTGAATGTAATATAATTAAAGGTAGAGGTATGATCATGTTTATGGAAAATGGGTGATATTCTGCCTCATATTTATAATTCGTCCTGATATCAAATTGCCAAACGAAATAAAGTAAGTGAGAACCGAACCGTCAATCAAAAGAACGAACAATCCATGGACAATGGCAACATCGGACACACTAAGAAACAAGGACACCACTTAAGTAAGCGACAAAAAAGAAAAATGAAGACACATATACAGATGAACAACACGGACCCAATAAAAACCATGGGTGAGATCAGGTGTACCGGTAGAGTAAGCATCTCCTGCTTCTTATAAGACACCCGCCGTGTTGAACATGTCAAATCCGGTAGTAAAGTCAAATCTGATAGAGGAAAAACAAACTTTAGTTGCAGATGGAAAGAACTGTTGTCATCTTGGAAACAGATATCAAATAGCGATCCACAAGATCGTGATGTCGACCGTAAAACTTCTGTAGTAATGACTTTAAGTTTTTGGTAACGTACCAATTATACAACGACTAATGACAAACATTTGAAAAACGTAATACTTAACATTTAAACAGAGCTTTTGTAAAAGTTAAAAACAACTAAATGTGGATATCACGTAGTGGAACAACGGCAGTAGAATACCGAAGGAACAAGGAAAGCGATGACTACAAAAATCGAAGTCCAAAGACATGGCAAAAACGGTAACAGAAAACATGTAAAAACAAAGACAAAACAAGGACGTGAGACAGCTACAATGCACGGAAATAATGGAAATGAATGTTCTATCTCACAATAAACTAACAAATATAACAGTCTCTGAAATCTTTACGCATTTTATGATTTTACAAAATTAGTATTCAAATAAATATTTTGACTTACATAAGTTTGCTTTCGGGTTTCACGTCTGTAGCATCTGTTTTATGGGCCATTTGTTTCTTTGGCTTTTTACCAAACTTTAACCTAAAAGGTTTTTCGTCATAATCATAATAGACAGAAGGGTCATACTTTTCTGTACCAGAACAAGATGAAGCAGCTGAAACGGCCGCCATAATCTAATATAATGGTCAACAACAACCTCAAAGTTAGATTAAATTTGCTCTAATTAAATAGAAACTTTAGCTCATTTAAAAAGTACATTCTGTGTGTTAAAAATAATCATTTAATTTAAAACTAACATACATATAAAGACATATTAGACCACCAAATACAACTTGCATATATAATGAGGTTATGCATCTATTTTCACTTTTAGACTGGTTCTCTCCCCTTGCTCGCTTCGTCAAGCCTACGCCACACAAGGGTCCTTGTGTGGCGTAGGCTTGACGAAGCGAGCAAGGGGAGAGAACCAGTCTATTTTCACTTTCGGTTTGAGAGGAAGTAAACAATAAAATATTAATGGTTTGTTCAAAAGATGTATGCCTTTTCCGTATCATCATTTTTAAATTTTTTCTAAGTTAATCGCGTTGATCTGTTGATAAATCTATCAGGACTATTTCTTCAGACCTTAAGATAGGCAATAAGATTTGTTTATCAATTTATATGTCTTATTTTAATTCTTCCCCATGTGTCTATTAAGTGTGACAATTCCTTTCACAAAAGTTTAAAATAGTCAAAATCAAACAAAAGTCACATGTCGCTAGTCACGTGTATACCTTGAATTATTTTTGACCAGGTAAAATTCTCTGATATACTTATATCTTTTGTAGTTACTGGCGATAAAAATAAATTCCATCCCATTTACTATTTGTCCTGGGTTTTTATCCCGGGGTTTTGATGTTTTTCGGTTTATGCTTATAAATATTCATATTTTTATGTTCACCTTTATCCTTGAAAAATCAGGTTTAATCTCGGTTTACTACTACACTTAATGTAAACATTAGTTGTAGGATAGTGTGTCGTATACAATGCATTTATATATTGTTATTTTATCTTTCAGAATGATGGATCCGGCTGATTTATGATATGATTAACAATTAAGTAAGTATTGCATATGTTTCTTTTATTTCATAGTGCACATAGATTTACCGTAATGCTGATTTGCCGGTGTCACGATTGTGAATTACTTTATAACTTGTCTGATAATGGAAAGAAAACAAAACATCAAATCTGCAGATGTCCAAAATAGATAAGGTATTATGCATGAAAACGAAAATGATAGTAAGTTAACTCCTGTGATATGCTTTATTAAGTGATATGGGAAAAAGATTTTGAAAGCAATGAAAAATTCACAAAGTATGCTTCTACCATGAGGTATTTTATATTCCAATGTACCGCCTAACAACCTGAAATGTCAGGAACAGAAAAATCGGAACAGTCGTAGCATATTTAGATAAACTCATTTAGATGACACCAGGAACGACGTCGACATAGTAAATATATACTCTTTGCATGCATTACCAATGTAGTGAGAATATCATGCATATGTGTCAACCCCAAGTTTGTTCCCAAGAACAATTCGATGAGATAATTGATGCTAGATCTCATCTACTGTAAGTTAGCCAGTAGCATGTTTCAGTTAGGTCTCTAAATATATAATTCAACTACTTCGTGTTGGTGACCATGCATTGAACTTTCGGATTGCCTCTAGTGTCTGTAAGTCTCGTCATATGATCCACGAGAATTAACAAAAAAATTGCACTTTAAGGATGGTCACTCCTCAGGTTTTTGAAACTGTTTCTGACTTTCGGAATTCTCTTATTTTATCCACCATGATGCATTAAAAAAGTTTGCACACTGACCCCCACTTTTCTTTTCAGAATATGTTTGTATACATCTTGAATAAACTTTTGACATAATTTGATGAAATTCTTGATATATCTTCATTGTATTCCAAAGGGCTATTGCCTTAATGCAAAGTAAATGAAAAATCAAGAGGAGTTTGGTTTCCCGCCAAAATTTCAGGCACTTATATCTCAAAAACCGGCACACTGACCTATCTATTTTTTTCGCTTAAAATGATGTCTGACCGATGTTCTAATAAATAAAGATACTAATCCTAAAACCTTGATAGAATGAACTTGAGGAGTGACCATCCTTAAGAACGTGTCCCGCCAAAACATGATGTTGCAGTATTATGACGTCCGATCTTGTGGTTGAATCGTCATTTGCTTATAAAAATGCATCTTCCGGGTACAATTTATGTACTCGGAAGTTTCAAAATTGAACGAGACTTACAGACCACATTTCAAGCGTTCCTCGTCATATCCCTGAAGAAGTAGTCATTCTTATTTGTAGTAAACATCTCCAATCGATGTTTTGTCAAATCCTGTTATTTGAGGATCTTCTTCCGATATCTAATCAGTTCAGATGCAAACGTCTTTGCATTCAATAAAGAAGTAATAATACAGCTTCACACTTGGAAAATTTTTCATATATATTAAAGTTTCAAGTCAAACGGATCTCATTATGAACCAAACCTTATTACTTCGGTAGTGTCTATATTTCCGTATTGTTGACTTTGACATAGAAGTTTGTTAGTTATTAAAAGAACATCAAGCTCGAAACTGAAGAACGCAACAGCAATAAGTTTACACAATTGACACAAATGACAAACGGAGTACTGAAATATAGTTCCCTCCTTTTGTTGGACAAAAATCTAGCATGTTGATGTTCTCCTCCCAAGTACATTCTTGATGCAATCAGTAGAGTCCTTGAAAATATCAAATAATTTCTTAAAATAAGCCATTTTTTAGATTAAATTCAAAAATTTATTAATAGAATGACTGGTAAAGTGATAATAGTGACAGGAGCTAATATTGGGATCGGATATGCTGCTGCCAAGAACCTGTGTGAAGGTGGCAATGAAGTTATCCTGGCTTGCAGAAATGAGGAGAAAGGAAAGGCAGCTGTAGAAGAAATAACAAAGGAAAATCCGAAAACTTCTGCTACGTTTATACAGGTAAGTATAATTCCAATTGCTAATGCAACGTCCAATTTCATTGGTCAACGTCATGAACAACAAAAAAGTTATTTCTCGATAAACTTTACTTGCCCATTAATACACTACGACATTAAATAGTGCTGTATATGGTGACGTAAAAATCAATGACAACATTGTTCAAAGTTCAAAGGATTGGAATTATAAGAAATAAAAGTAATTTTGGAGGAGTTTATGGATGTGTAAACGCGGCCTTTCACTCACAAACTCTACATAAAGTCCTTCGGACTTTATTTAGTTTGTGAGTGAGTTGGCCGCGTTTACACATCGATAAACTCCTCCAAAATTACTTTTATTCCTATAATATCTACGTAGACTGTACAGTCTATGAAGTGATTTTATAGGATTAAGTTCTCACAGAGATGACTATAAAGCGTAATAGTAAATGTACTGAGTACTGAGTCACAACTGATATTATACGATAGAAATTTTTCTATGTCGAGTAATTAGAATGCTTTTAGCTCACCTGACTCGAAGGGTCAGTGTGAGCTTTTGCCCTTACTTGGCGTCCGTCGTCCGTCGTCTGTCGTCCGTCGCCCGTCGTCTGTCGTCCGTCGTCCGTCCGTCGTCTGTTAACTTTTCACATTTTCATCTTGTCCTCTGAAACCACTGAAGCAAATTCAACCAAACTTTACAGGAATTATGTACTTAAGGTCCTTTACAAAGATTGCTCATTTCGTTCCGATCCGATAAAAAACATGGCCGCCAGCGCGGAACTTAGGTTTAACATTGGACCCTATGGGAAAAATCAAATTTTCATCTTCTGCTCTGAAACCACTGAAGCAAATTCAACTAAACTTTGCAGGAATGATGTACTACAGGTCCTTGACATAGATTGCTCATTGGGTTCTGATCCGAATAAAAACATGGCCGCCAGCGCGGAACATCGTTTAAAATTGGACCATATGGGAAAATCACATTTTCACCTGATCCTCTGAAACCACTGAAGTATATTCAACCAAACTTGACAAGAATGATGTACTAAAGGTCCTTAACAAAAATAGCTCATTTCGTCCTGATCTGATAAAAAACATGGCTGTCAGCGCAGAACTTATGTTTAACATTGGACCCTATGGGGAAATCACATTTTCATCTTCTCCTCTGAAACCACTGAAGTAAATTCAACCCAACTTTACAGGAATGATGCACTAAAGGTCCTTTACAAAGATTGCTCTTTTTCTTCCGATCCAATAAAAACATTGCTGTCTGCAAGGAACTTAGGTTTAACATCAGACCCTATGGGAAAAATCACATTTTCATCTTCTCCTCTGAAACACTCTAACAAATTCAACCAAACTTTACAGGAATAATGTACTAAATATCCTTTACAAAGATTGCTCATTTCATTTCGATATTGCGAAAAACATGGCCTCCACTGCAGACCATAGTTTAACATCGGAGCCTGGTATGAGAAAGCCATCCTTTTCATCATCTTCTCTGAAACTATTCAGGCAAATTTAACTAAATGTATGGAAGGTCCTTTGCAAAACTTACTCATTTCAATAGGATCGGACAAAAACACGGGTGCTAAAGGAGAATATAGCTAAATATTAGACCCATTGTTAATAAACATATTTTTGGTCATGCATGGCATAGAAGCATTTTGTCAGGTGAGCGATTCAGGCTCAGTCTCTGAGCCTCTAGTTGGTAAATTACCAAGTAAACTGTCTGTCAAATATTGAAAATAATTGAACCTTCAACAATCTTCCCCTCTGCTCTCTTCTGCCCTTTTTAGAGGATAACATTGTTTCATTTGCCCTTTTTAGAGGATAACATTGTTTATACACCAGAAAGCACAGGGTATCAATGATCAGATGTGCAAGACAAAATTGGCACATACCATTTGCATAAAGTATAATAATTACAATTAAATGAAAACAATGGGTAACCGCTAGATCTACATCTTTTTTACTTACACCTCGAATTTGACGAAAATGGTCATCTCAGTACTAAAATTTACCACAAAATTGACGACTTTAAACTCAAAATTATCAATTCTCCTTACGTTTCTTTTTAGGGGGCATTGCGATCTCCGCGATCGCCTTATTTATCGATTTTAAACAAAATCAATCTCACACAATCATTCAAGTTCTTTTATAGTTATCAGTCCCTTGTAGAAAATGAATTAAAATTATAAGTTCCAGTCCGAAATGTGATTCAAGATGGCCTGAAATATACTCTTCATGACTCAAACTACCTGCAACTCGACTCTTGCATTTTTAATGCAATCGTAAATTCAATAGACACTTCATTAAAATCTTATCAAAATACTTTTACCTTTATCCATTCCAATATATTATCAAACAAAAACCTTTGTTCGGCAAATTTACCGGCGAATTTCTTTATCATAATGCTGAAATTTAAAATGTACGAAATTTTTTAGCATATCCTAAGAATCTTTTCAAATATTTAGATAATATACCCATATCTCCAGCATATGGAGCCTACATTAATTTTGACAACTCATTTGGTAAGTACTGTCATGCATGTTATGTGTACGTGATTTCGTCAACAGAGAAAAATATTATCTCAAAAGCTTCTTAGCAAGGGTTATGTTCAATCACTGTTACTATTGTCACTCAAAAAGTTTTATAGTCGTCATCACGAATTGACTGATATCTGAAATAAAGATGGACATATTTAAATAGACCGAGATATTACTAGATTGACACTTACCGAATTTGACATTACACCGGACTTTTCACTCGCTGTGTGACTGGTGTCACATGTGAAGCAGGTCATGCTTACCCTTCCGGAGCACCTGATGACACTCCTGTTTTTAAGGGGTTCACACTGTTTGTGCCTTATTTTTTTTGTGGCGTTTGTTTCATGCACTGTTTGTTTAGTCTTCGCCATTTACGTTCTCTGTCTGTATGTAATCGTTATATTGCCATGCATACTGGATACGATTTTTGGCTCTTGCTTCGGTATTCATTTGGAAATTTTTTTATCCAAATTTATTTATCCAAATAGAATAATTGTTGATTGCAGAACACCGCGACCGAATATCACCAACATCAAAAAAAAATTTGTAAGTTAATATGGAGTCAATAACCAGGAGACCATAACACAATGATAACTCCAACTTTAATAATTTTAAATAGCTGTATGAACTCCAACTTTAATAATTTTAAATAGCTGTATGGCCATTTTGGAAATTTGGAAATAAATTAAGTTTTATAATCATGTTTTGCAAATCAAATAAACCATATCTACATTCACTAAACTTAATATTGATAGCAAATTTGGTCACACCATCTCAATAGATATAACTTCTAAAAGCTTTCGTTGCTTCTTAATTTTATTATACTAATCAAGTACTAATTGAGGTTTGATTTATCTGAGTTAGCTGAAACACTTTGTCATGCTAATACAAAAATGTAGTTTGTAAGCACACGATAATCCCCTCCTTCGTAATGAAGTACTCGTAAACTCGTCGTTACTGATATCTAATATTTTGTATGTTCGTTTTTTTCTTATGTCCTGTGTTTGTGATACATGTTATTCTGTTTTCAACTTTAGCTGGACTTAGCTGACTTGGCATCTGTGAGAAGATTTGTAGACGATTTTCATCGTTCTGGTAAGAAGTTAAACGTCTTAATCAATAATGCTGGATTAATAACAGCAGAAAAACGATGGACAAACGACAACTTCGAAATGATGATGGGTACCAACCATCTTGGTGAGTGTAACCAGAAGTTATAAAGATATAAATAATTAACATATGTATCTTCAGTCTAGAATAAGACCAGAAAATAAGTGATAAGTGATATTAAGTGCATACAAGACCTAAAATGAAATATTGTTTGTTTCCCCAAACCCAACCGACCCAGCAAAATCACTGCTAACCAAAATATTTTATATCCACTTTTAGAGAGGAAATTATTTTTTATCTGCATTAAAAATTCATGTCTTTAAAATTTGTTATTAAATTGCTTTTTGAAAAACATAAAACCTCCACCTTTCCACACCTGGTTAGGAAGAGTCGGGTTTGGGGAAACAAACAATAATTCAATTTTGGCCCAAAATTAAGAAGTTCATTTGGTGCTGTTAACAGAGCAGGATATGCTTACCCTTCAGGAGCACCTGATGTCACTCTCAGTTTCACTTGAGTTCACACTGTGAGTGATTCGTTTTTGAATGTTGTCTTTTCTATTTCTGTGCTTTGTATCTGTCTAACGTCATTGTTTTCTGTATTTAACGAAATTGATTTCTGTGTCCTCGTTTTGGCCATATCTTTGGACTTCGATTTTTGTAAATCCCACTCCTTTGTTCCTTCGGTATTCTACTGTCGTTGTTGGAATACTGAATGTGATCATTGATTCATTTTTAGGATTATGGTCTTCCAAATGTTTGATTTGATCTGCAATGAAGAGACATATATATAAGTCGTCGAAACGGCCATCTACAGAAAATAAATTTACGGTAACCTAGGACTTATTTTATGTTTAAATCTTCTCTTTTTCTGTTCTGTTCACCAAGTAATGTGGTCAACATCTGCTCTACAGTAGAATAAATTGTGCGAATAGCGATAGTAGGATACCGAATTACTGTTCTATTCAAGTTTTGTAACAGCATCGGTGTCACCCTGTACCATTGAACCAACATGCAAATGGAAAATTCCCAGCCCAGGTCTCCACTACCGAATAAATAGTGGTCGCATTTAGTTGAAAATTATTTAATGTGTCACTAGTAATAAGAACAATTCATAACTCATTATCTTGCAGGACATTTGTGTCACTAGTAATAAGAACAATTCATAACTCATTATCTTGCAGGACATTTCCTTTTAACACACCTTTTTCTTGATGATCTGAAGAAAACGGCCAGCAAAGAAGGAGAAGCAAGAATTGTTGTTGTATCGTCTTTGATTCATGATACAGATGCAAAATTTGGACCAAGTAAGTTGTGCTTATTAACTTTTTAAATTTCAATGAAAGGCACCATTGTTTTTCATTAGGTCATTGGAATCCCCATGGATAGTAATTGTGCACCTCTCATTGCTGATCTTTTGCTGTTCTCTTATGAACGGGTCTTCATGAAAAATTACAAAATGGAACTGTACGAAACAGTGATAATCTTATTTCAATTTTCAATGATAACAGCAGGTACATTGACGACATCCTTACTATTGACGATCCCTATCTTTTTTTAGATTATGTCAACATCATTTACCCACAACAAGTGAAACGTAATAATGCAAACATTCATTCTAAATACTGCCCTTTTCTGGATCTAAGTATCATCATTGACTCTTGTAAAATAAAAACTAAAATTTATGACAAAAGGGACAATTTTGATTTCACTATTACTATTTTCCCGTTTTTGACGGCGACGTTCCCATAACTCCATACTACGGGGTATACATTTCTCAACTTGTACGATTCTTGCCTATTTAATGAGCGTAACCTTTTGTATTTCAACTGGGCGGAAAAAGTTTTTCAATTGGGCAGAAAATAATTTGCAACTGGGCGGATTGTATTTTTTTTTTTCAAGTAGGCGGATTTACCAGTAAAAATTGATGAAACAATCTTTTAAAAAAATTGCACTTAGCAAGCACAACTGTAGTCAAATCTATGCCGAGTTTCATGTGATTTTTTTTTCAGTTATTTGATATTATCGCCGTTTTAAGTCTTTTTCTTCCAGATAAATTTTCAAAATTATCAAACACAGAGAGCATTGTTAGACGAACCCTATCAGAAAAAAAATTTAATGACAAATATTTACTACATGTGACATACGCAATCTTATGATAAAAGATATATATATACCTTCTACTTCTAAAATAGATATCATGCAAGCACCATTTTAAAAAGCACTAAAATGAGCACTGTTTCAACCACAGACTATAAGAAATGAACGTTGTCTTTCAAATAATATTTAAAAGTAAAACATTGTGGGATACTGCATATTAACATGTCTATTAGGGCTTAAAATTTGTATCCCACAACTTTAAAGAACTCGCGCCATGTCACCAAATTTACTTTATATCAATTTTTACTTCTTAAGCATCTCCGCCCAAATGCAAAACAAAAAACCGCCCAATTGAAAATACCGGCAATTGAAAATCCGCCCAATTGAAACGCGTCCACTATAACATCCAAACTTTTACAACAAGGTTACAGATTTCATAAATTATTAATTACTATTAAGAAGTTCTAACTAAGATGTGAACATTTGAAGATGACGTGAGTTGACAACAGCTATTTACAAATGGGATTTCTCATCCTCGACTTTATGGAAGTCAGAAATTGATAAACAAATCCAGAGAAACTGGGATGTAACTTTCATTCTTTACGTAATATTGGATATCGACGGGATATTCTACACAAATCCGTTAAACTGGCATAACGATCCAGTGACCTGAAGATTTTACATAATGGCCTCTCACTGATACTGCCGATGTCTACTGAAAACCATGACGGCTTTTTACTAAACCATTCGGGAAGTTTTGAGTTTGATTTTTCTTCCGTAGTGTGATAGTATTTTACCAGCAGACTAGGGTCCTTTAGCCAGCCGGCAGTTTAAAGGCGAGTACTCTTCGGCCCATCAATCTTAATTAAGTTTTTGTCATATATTTTTCTTTTTTCAAGATAGTGGTCATAGAGTTGAGATTTATTCGTATGTTTATTATGCGATAGGGAAACGGGATAGTTGAAGGGGAGGTTTGAGTACCAGTAAACAGGTTTAATCCTACCGCTGGATTTTGGTAGTTCCGGTACCAAGCCCGGCAATCCCGAGTTCCTGTTTGTTATTTATGTTTGTCTCTTTGTTTTCATTAGTGTTTTTCTGGTGCAGTTTGTTTCTGATTGTAGTTTTCGGCCATTGTAGGTGTTAACTCTTATCATTTGTTTGTATTGGACTTAATGCACATAAGACAAAGTCTCTACAAATAACTGATTGAACCAAGCAAAGGCACAAAGTTTTTTATTGTTGTTCTTCGCTTTCAACAGTGAGTTATGCTCATACCTCATAGTAAGTTTAAGAAGGCCCCTAGCACCTGTTTGAGCGGAATTCATTGCCAGATGTCGAGTAACGCTACATCCATAGTTTTTGACTCAAGGATGCGGGATCGTCGACAAACATAAAATTAACTGGCAAAGTGTTCTTACAACTTTTGTTATTTGTTGCCCGACAAAAAGACTCCTAAAAGACAATTACAACATATGAACAGCTACAGGGCACTCATGCAGTCTAGAGCAAGAAAACTTTGCATGATAAAACAATAGAAGTATGATATTGTATCCTTTTGGGATATTCTCTCAAGAAAAAGTACGCCATAACTGAAATATATAGGGAGCATACATATCTCGCACGGGGAATCTTTCAAAATGTAAAAGCAAAAAGGGAATAGCAGGAAACATCTACAATGGCTTAAAGTTACAATTACATGCCACAATCTACCAGGGAACTACACAGGAAAAACGCAAATGCCCTGGTAAGACAAAAGACAAACGTAAACAACGATAGGAACTCTGCTTTCTACGTGTAAGTGAAGTCCATACGTTTTAAGCAATATGACATTTGTATTCCAAAACTTCATAAGATATCATGTATTTAATGATTGGCAATGAGGATAGAAGCTAGTTTGTGGTTCCACCACACTCAACTATTTCCGGACTCGAAGCGGAAGGAAATGGTGGTGTCAAGGGGAACCATGTACTTACTATTGTTCGAATATGTAGTTAAATAAGTGTTTTATTGTACAGCAAATCGAAAAACCAAAGTCTTCATAGTGACGTCAAAGGTCAAAGTTTCGAAGATAATGGACCGATAAAGGACTAGTTGACCGGTAACTTAATAATGTCAACTCTAATTGATTATTTTTTCTAAATGTTGCGTTTTGGAATACGGAAAACATCTACTGCATGCTGAGATAGATTAGATACTCATACAGCAAACACAGCAAATTTTATTTTTTGTCATATTTTAATGCATTTTCTGTATGTTTTTAATAGCATGTTTAATAGATATATTAAAACAATTAATACCAGTATCAATTTACATGAGGAACAAAGGATTTCAAACAAGAAAAAAATGTCGTCGTTGTCGGCGACGTTGTCTGTAGATACTTTGGTTTTTTGTCAATAACTGAGGTTCAAGTCTATCAATCCTTATGAAATTTTAACATAATCTTCCTTGGCACAAAAGGAAAGATGGGATTGGTTATGGTCATTGTGGCACTCCCGTTTTTGAAAAAAAGGGGCCAAAAGGTGCAAAATCTGGTGTTTTCACATATTTGGCTGTAGAAATTTTATTACTTATCAGATTTTGGTGGGGTTTCTTTCAGTGTGATCCTGAGGAAATTTCCAATCACTGGCGTGTCAACGTATTTCACATCGCATGTACCGTTCATGAGATAAATGGACCCAAAATGAGTGATAGATTGTTTGTGTTCTGTCTGTCTGTTTGTCTGTCTGTCTGTTTGATTGTCTGTTCGTCCGAAACTTTAACCTTGGCTATAACATTTGAACTATATAAGGTAGACTTTTCATACTTGGCAGGTGTATAGGTCTAGCCAAGAGGAACATAAATATGAAAAAAATGGGTCAGGTCAAAGGTCAAGGTC
Organism: Modiolus philippinarum; assembly: GCA_002080025.1. Taxonomy (NCBI): domain Eukaryota; kingdom Metazoa; phylum Mollusca; class Bivalvia; order Mytilida; family Modiolidae; genus Modiolus; species Modiolus philippinarum. The sequence goes on from MJUU01065856.1 coordinate 133,740, forward strand.
ACAGAAGTTAAAAAGGGGTGAAATTGGGTGTTTTACATATTTGACTGTAGAATCCTTACTTATCCTATTGAGACGGGGTTTGTTTCATGTTATTGCTAATAAAATTGTGCAACTGTAGTATGTCAACAGATTTGAGGTAGCATTTACCGTTTTTAAGAAACAATAGGACAAAAGGGGGACAAAAGGAAAAAAATGAATTTTTAAATTTCTGTTGGATCTTGATGCAGTATTTTTTTTGTAGGTTTCTTATAGCATGTTTAAACAGATACTTTTAACAATTTAAACCATTTCAATAAACAAGAGGCCCAAAGGGGCTTCATTTGTTTCAGAATAAAGGGGTTAAATTGGGTGTTTTTATGGTAATAAACAACTTTTGAACTATGTAAGATAGACTTTTAATACTTGGCAAGTGTATAGGTCTTGTCAATATGAACATAAATATGCAAAAAAAACATAGGTCAAAGGTCAAGGTCACAGAGGTCAAAAAGGGGTAAAATTGGGTATTTTCATATATTTTACTGTAGAATCTGGGGGCATATGTAGTGTTTCACAAACACATCTTGCTTTATTTCGTGTTGGATTTTGATGCAGTTTTTTTTTCATTGGATTCCTTATGAAAAATAAGCATGTGCTCATTTATTAGATTTTTTGATAAATTGTTTTGTTTTTGAGTTAAAAGGGACGAAATGGGGCCAAAATTGCAAATGCTCACATTGTCTTAATTTCATTTTCTCATTGGATTTTAATGGGATTTTTTCTTTAGATTTCTATTGTTGTAAGCTTTCAGTAATATAATAACAGATTTTTTGTAGCTTTTATGGTTTCCGAGCTTTAAGGGGTCAAAAGGGACAAAAATGCATTTTTTCTAATATGTAAAATTTTGATGTGTTTTTTTTCTTTTATATTCCTCTTCTTGTAACCTTGTGATAGTATGTCAACAGATTTTGTGTATTTCTTATGGTTTCTGAACTATTATTGGTCAAATAAGCCGAAATTGCATTTTTTTAAATATGTAAAATCATCATTTTTAATCAGATATCGATGGGATTTTTTTTATTAATCTTGTTGTAAGCTGTCAGCAGTATGTCAACAAATTTAGGAAAACTCATACAGTTTCATAGATTTCATGGATCAAAAGGGCTTATTTTTTATGTTCTCTAGATTGTGTCAAGATAATTACTATGTCAAGCTCCTTATTGTGTCCATCTAGTTACTTTGTCAAGCTCACTTTAAATTACACATGTTCAAGTTTCAGTGGTCGACATGCTGCGGTCGTTTCATGCTGCGCTCGGCATAGCCCTTTTTCTTATCAGATATATTCTTAATTGCAGGATTTGTGAAAGATTCACAATTCGGAAGAGAAAATGGAATGTTTAAGAGTTTTCTAATCAGATATATTCTCGCTCCTATGTTGAAGTTCTTCAACCTTTCACCTGTACATAATTTGGAAGAAGCAGGACGTTGTTTAGTTGAATTAGCAGTAGAAGAGAAACATAAAGGTACAGGTAGAAAATTTACTGCTTCACGGTATGATACAGGTTGCAGAAGGATTTTTCAATAAACTAAATAGTTCTCGCCGCGATAAATTGCTGAAGTTGGGGTAAAACATCAATTAATCAATTTACTAATTTACAATTTACTAATTTACAATTTGTTCTGTATCAGCTTTAACATGTTTTTCGGATAATGGACTTCCAAATGTTTCGGTTTGATCTGCACTGATGAGACATAAGTTGTCGAAATGCGCATATGCAGAAATAAATTAACAGTAACTTCAGTATTTTGTTATTTATTTACAGTAGTAGAAGTACATAGTTATTAAAAGTATGGAAATGTAAGGCCCAGCATATTCATGTCATCGTTTTACTGTTTATCGTTTTTGTCATGCCCCTAACTATGGCAGACCCATCGTAATCAGGGGAGATAACCAAAATTTACTAATTTCTGAAAACGTCATCAATACGTCTTTTATCCATTCGGTATTCTACCTTCGTCCATTTGTACTTTGGTGTGGAACACAACGTATCCAGATGTGCATACTGTAATTTAATGAAGTTCTTAGATTGATTACTTAAATAGATCTGTCCTTAGCTTATTTTGGCTTTTCTATTTAGATCCTATCGGTAATTTGTTCTCTATCAGCTTTTAAACATATTTTGGTTTATGGATTTCCAAATGTTTTGATTTAATCTGCACTGATGAGACATAAGTTGTCGAAACGCGCATATTCAGAACTTAATTTCACAGTAACATCGATATTTTGTTACTTTTATATTTTATTTCACGAAAAAAGATGCAAAACTGTTCACAAAGATCATGGTTATATTTTTCATGTTATTTATCTAAAAAAACTCTTCATTTTTTTAATTATTTCAAAGTAGTTTGGAATTTATGTTTGACAAAAATTGTAAAGGCATATTTGTGCATTGATTTTTGATCTTTTAATGCTATCATTTTACATTGCGGATATCTTAAGCCAGTTGAACTTGCATTGATATATGTGAAATTGGCAATGACAAAATTAGAAATGTATTCAGGATTTTCATCGTTTTTTAATTATCTTATAAATCTGGGGTGATATGCTAGACTTCAGAAAATTCTTCCAGATAACTTTCACTGTTACAATTAATGTCCATCCTAAGTACATTCTTAAATCTTTCATGATGCCTTACAGAAACATTTGCTTGATAAATGACAAAATACCGAAGTTACTGTTAAATTAGTTTCTACATATGCGCTTTCGACAACTTATGCCACTTCAGTGCCGATCAAATCAAAACATTTGGAAATTCATATATACCGAAATATGTGTAAAAGCTGATAGAGAACAAATTCCAAAAAGGATCTAAATAATAAAGCCAAAATCAGCTAGGGACGGAGCTATGCTAGAGGAAGATACTCCTTAGTTTTGAGCAAAATTTTCTAGATATGGAAATATATGATAAATCATTAATATAACATTTTGTATTAGTTTAGATTTTATCTGCACTGATGAGACATAAGTTGTCGAAATGTACATATGCAGAATCAAAATTCACAGTAACTTCGGTATTTAGTTATTTGTAGAGTTTTGTATAAAAAATTCTGCATCGCATTTACACTATGATTGCCTTAGCTCTTAATGTCGTCTTTTTCATTTCCGTGCATTGTGGCTGTCTCACGTCCTTGTTTTGTCTTTGTTATCCCCGCACTTTTCTGAAGAAAATGCGAGGATATTGTTTTGGTCCCGTCCGTCCGTCTGTCCGTTAGATGAACCTTGTCAGTGGAACTCCTACATTTTCGGATTTAGTGCATGCTGCAGATGCGCAATAAGGTTTCGAATTTTTGATATTGGTCTTGGTGCAAGCAAGAGGCCCAAAGATGTCTATTATATATATGTGAGCTTGTCGGTGGAACTCCTCTTACATTTTTTGGATTTAGTGCTTTAATTTTGTTATAGAATTGTTGCGTACATGCTGCAGATGTGCAATAAGCTTTCGGATTTTAAAAATTGATCTTGGTGCAAACAAGAGGCCCCAAGATGTCTATTATATATATGTGAGCTTGTCAGTGGAACTACTCCTACCTTTTTGAATTTAGTGTTTTAATTTTGTTATAGAATTGTTGCGTATATGCTGCAGATGCGCAATAAGCTTTCTGAAATTGGTCTTGGTCCAAACAAGAGGCCCCAAGATGCCTATTATATATATGTGAGCTTGTCAGTGGAATTCCTCCTACATTTTTGGATTTAGTGTTTTGATTTTATTATAGAATTGTTGCATATAGTCTGCAGATGCGCAATAAGCTTTCAGATTTTTTATATTGGTCTTGGTGCAAACAAGAGGCCCCAAGGTGTTGATTTTGACACATGTGAGCTTTCAGTGGAACTCCTCCTATTTTTTTTTATTTATGGATTTAATTTTGTATAAATTTGTTGCATATAGTCTGCAGATGTGCATAAGCTTTTAGATTTTTGATATAGGTCTTGGTTCAAACAAGAGGCCCAAGAGGTCAATCTTTACACTTGTGAGCTTGTTAGTGGAACTCCTCCTACATTTTTGGATTTATGGATTTAATTTTGTAATAGAATTGTTACAAATAGTCTGCAGATGTGCAATAAGCTTTGGGATTTTTTATATTGGTCTTGTTGCAAACAAGAGGCCCCAAGATTTCGATTTTGACACATTTTAGCTTTTCAGTGGAACTCTGTTTTCTGTGTCAAAAAGGGAAGTGCGGGGATGGTCATCATTTCTGATGGCACCACTTCTAGTTTTTCTCTGTTACCGTTTTTGCCATGTCTTTGGACGTCGATTTTTTTTATTCACAACCACTCCTTCTGTATTCTACTGCCTTTGTTTAAGCAGAGAAAAACAGAATGAATGCATAGCAAAGATCTAACAAATAATTTTATTTCAATTATACCTGTCATTTGTTTGATGGTAAATAAACGTTTTTATTTTCAGGTGTTACAGGTAAATTCTTCAGTGACTATGTAGTAAGAAAACCTTCAGATGAATCATTGGATGAAGATTTGCAAAAACGTGTATATGACTTGAGTGCGCGGTATTGTCATATGCCTGGTTATGAACCTTTAGATGCCCTGGTTCCATCTGGAACAGCCAAGGATTAATGATACGGAAATACAGAAGTAGATCTAAAATCAAAACAAGTAACGAAATTGCGTGGTTTTACATATCAAAAGAGTAATGTTAATATGACTTTCATACTTGTGACAGTTTAGTCTATAACCCAACAGTGTATCCCTCTTTGACAGTTCCATTCTCACTATATAACTTGATTTGTGCAAGAATTATCATTGTTTCCAGTATATATAAAAAATTTTGCAAATTATAGGGTTTCCGACTGATAACTTGTGAATGAAATGACAATTTTGCTTTTATTAAGCCTAAAACTCTGGCATTACAGCAGACTGGCATATAAAATTGTTACCTTTTTTACATGGGTTTGAAATTTAATCATTTGAATTCAAATCTAATTGAAATTCGATGTCCGTACTTGCCTCTCTTTTTTATTAATCTTTTTTATGTCGCTCGTGGGACATCTATAGCACTGCTTAAGAATTCATGCCAGGGATTAAATCCAGCTAAATCTAATCACTAACCAGGATGAAACTGGAAATCGGGAACGTATCCAATCAAAGACAACTTTGATAATTATTGAGAGAAATGTGGTGACCTCTATCGCTTTACAAACAGCGAGCGACATAAAAATAAATAAATAAAAAAGGAGCAAAAGGAGAAAGTACTTGATATGAAAGAAATTTATGGTTTAATAGACCCATTTAGAGAAATATATCCAGAAACAAAACGATTTACATGGCGAAAACGTTCACCATTTAAACAGGCTAGATTAGACTTTTTCTTGGTGTCACAAAATTTTTATCATAATGTACAAGATGTCGAAATTCAAAACAGTTATAGATCTGATCATTCTCCTGTAGTTCTAAGATTTAAATTGAATGATTTCCGTATTGGCAAAGGCCTGTGGAAATTTAATAATTCATTACTCTATGATATGAAATACCTGAAAATTGTGAAGGATATCATTCATAAAGTAAAGGACCAATATGCCTGTTTAGTTTATAAAGGAGAGAGTCTTGACTTGCTTGATTGTGCTAATATTCAGTTCACAATAAATGACCAATTATTTTTAGAAACATTGCTCACCGAAATAAGAGGGAAAACAATATCATTTGCTTCTTACAAAAAAAGAGAAAAAACAAAATTGGAAAATTCATTGATTAAAGAAATTCAAAAACTTGAAAATGATGCTGATACAGATGAAACTTTAAGAATAGTAGAAGAGAAAAAATCTGAGCTCAAACTATTACGACAAGAGAAAATGAGAGGACATTATATAAGGTCAAAAATGCAACGTATTGAAGAATTTGAGAGACCCACAAAATATTTTACGAATTTAGAAAGCCAAAATTTTGTTAATAAAACTATTCCAAAAATTGTAAATGAAAATGGGATTACAATTACTGACCAAGAAGGTATTTTAGAAGAGGCAAAAAAATATTATAAAAATTGTATAAGAAATAGAAATTATTCGAATCCCAAATTTGGCCACAGAAATACCTTATCAAGAAATACCGAAATTAGATAATATAATGAAATTAAAGCTTGAAGGAGAAATTACTTATGCTGAATTAACATCTGCTATTAAAAGAATGAAAAACGAAAAAAGTCCTGGTTCAGATGGTTTTACAAGTGAGTTTTTCAAATTTTTTTGGTCAAATTTAGGAAAATTTGTTCTCAGATCTATTAATCATGGTTATAAAAATGGTCAAATGTCTGTTACACAAAAACGGGATAATAACTTGTATTCCAAAAGGCGATAAGCCAAAGCAGTACATGAAGAATTGGCGTCCAATCTGTCTTCTAAATACAACATATAAGCTTGCTTCAAGTTGTATAGCAGAACGCATCAAGTCCGTTTTAGATTTACTTATAAGTAATGATCAGACAGGTTTTATTCCGGGGAGATATATAGGGGAAAATACACGTCTAATCTATGATATTCTTCTTTATACTGAAGAAAAAGATATACCAGGTATTCTCCTCCTCATTGATTTTGAAAAAGCCTTTGACTCTATATCTTGGGAATTTGTGCAAAATGTTTTGGATTTCTTTAATTTTGGCAACTCTATAAAAAACTGGGTTAAAACTTTTTATTCAGATATAAAGAATTGTGTAACTCAAAATTGTTTTCTTTCACAATTTTTTAAAGTAGAAAGAGGCTGTAGACAAGGGG
>MJUU01065856.1:141352-153038 GCA_002080025.1 Modiolus philippinarum
TTGGAATAATGAAAGAATTAAAATTGATGGTAAGTCTGTAGTATACAATGATTGGTTAAAAAAGGGGGTGAGTTTAATAAATGATATTCTTACAGAGTCCGGAAATTTCATGTCTGTTCAACAGTTTCAACAACTTATAATATAAACACAAACTTTTTTTCATATCAAGGTGTCCTATCATCAGTTAAAGCTTGCTTGAAATCACAGAACCTCTGTTCCTATGAAATGACAAAAATGTATGGCCCAATAATACCTAATACTATAAAAAATATTATGAAATCTAAGAAAGGTTCTAGAGACATGTATGAGGTTTTAAATACAAATTCCTGTACTTTAAAATGTGAGGAAAAATGGACAAAAATATTAGATAAAAATATTAAATGGTCACAAGTATTTCTTTTGCCTTGTAAAACCACAAAAAATTCAAAATTACAGTGGTTTCAATACAGAATTATCCACAGGATTTTAGGAACTAATGAATTTCTTCATAAAATAAATTTGAAACCATCAGACAAATGTACTTTTTGCTTGCAAACAACAGAAACAATTGAACATATTTTTTGGTCTTGTGAAAAAATCGCAGTAGTTTGGACTGATGTAAACAAATGGCTTTTTGAAAAAACAGAAATAATTCTGCCAATTAACTTAGAAATTGTTCTATTTGGATATTTACAAAAAACAGACAGGAATTATGTTAGAAATTTAATTATGCTATACACAAAATTCTATATCTATAGGTCAAAACTAAATGGTGAACACATTAATAATTTGGCATTGAGAAATTACTTAAAAGAAAATATTTTAATAGAAAAATATATATTCTACAAAAATAATCCCATAGAAAAAGCAAATAACTGCTGGAACCCCTGGTTACCTCTCCTGTAGTTCCTGAAATGGCAAATATGTAGAATTACAGAGTGACACAGGGTTGATATATGCATGTGTGTGTGTATTTTGTATGCAAGGTTTGCATGAAAGGTCCATGAGTGAATGGAAAGTGCATAAATATCGTATTACAGCTGCACACCTCAGGGATGGACAGAGACTTTATGTGTGTGCAGCTTTTCTGTTTGTTTGTAGTAAGATTTATATTTGTAAGTTTTTGCACTGGTATGTATGTTGGTAATGGATGCGATTCAGGAGGTTATATATTTATTTTTTCTGCACCTGTGTCCTCTGTACATTTTAAACAGAAAATTTCGGTTAATTTTCATTAGAGGATTAAGAAAAAATATTTGTTAATACCCTAATACCAACTATTTTTGTCGTTCATATAGTATTTTAAATAATCTTGTTTGAAATTATGCATGTCAGAAACATGTAGATGGAAATTTGTAGAGTTCTTTTTTCTCCAGTCCGCACCTCTTGTCTCGACCCTTATACCCTTTTTATTACCGTTTTTTTAAATAATGTTTAAATAATATGCTTTCTAGTGGGTGTCTGATATGTATGCATTGTTGTGTGTTGATGATTGTATTTGTACAAATGTATATGCATCTTTTGACATGCAGTTGTACATGTTTCTTTTGGATACCTGTGTGTATGTATCAAATTTGACTTGTCTTTTTTGTATATGTACCATAATATTTGAATATTGAACAATTTTCCATATATTTTCCGTAAAAACAAAAGTATTGTATCAAGATTATAAACATGTGCCATTTTATTATCAATCTAATATATGTCTTTGCCAATAAAGCATTATAAAAAAAAGGAGCAAGTTTGGACATTGAATTTTAATTAGATTGTTTAAAATCTGCATGTGGCCATATCTTATCGGCATTCGTAACTACTCGGCCATTTACTGGATAAATAACATCGTATGCATGAGGTGTATGGATATTTAAAGCGCTCCAAATAACTGATTCTAACCCCCCAATGACGATGAAAATCAAATTTTCTGTCAATGTGTGCTATGCAACCGGAACGTCTGGTCGTACCATGACTCATGTATTATACTCGCCGTGTTGCCATGACGAACTGCATGCAAATGATAAGGATAAAATGCAGGATATCTGTGACTAATGTCATTGTCAAGTTATGTGGAAATTGTAACCCTTTAGTAAATTCACAAAACGTTTTACAATACACTCTAATGTTTAAAGCACAGAACACGTGGTTAAACTAGAACTATATTAACTCGTAATTTTTTTTCCGGTGAACAATTAAGAAGGATTTCTTCTATATGCATACGAGGTTATTTTATCCCGCTTTTAATTTTTGCGTTTAGGTCCATAGTTTAATAACTTGAAGTGATATCTTTATGATATTGAATCATAACATTCACCTCTATGAGTACTACCCAATGCGCCAACAATTAGGTGTCCATGACCAACATTTCATGGTTAAGTGACTTCGGTTAAATTTTGCGTTAAGGTCTATTTATTATCAACTGTACATGATACCATAACCAAATTGCATCATAGCATTCACTTCAATAAGCAGAACCCAAAGCAGTAACAATTAGGTGTTCATGACCTACATTTCACACTTGAGTGACTTCTGTTAAATTTTGCATTTAGGTCCATCAACTATACATAATACCATAATGATATTGCATCATAACATTCACCTTAAAGAGTACTACCCAAAGCACTAACAATTGAGTGTTTATGACTTACATTTCACACTTGATCGACTTTGGTAAAATTTTGCGTTATGGTCCATTTCTCATCAATTATACATGATACCATAACCAAATTGCATCATAACATTCATTTCAATAAGTAGAACCCAAAGCAGTAACAATTAGGTGTTCAGGACCTACATTTCACACTTGAGTGACTTCTGCTAAATTTTGCGTTTAGGTCCATCAACTATGCATAATACCATTATGATATTGCATCATAACATTAACCTTAATGAGTACTACCCAAAGCACTAACAATTAGATGTCCATGACCTACAGTTTACACTTGAGTGACTTTAGTCAAATTTTGAGTTTAGATACATTTCTCAGCAACTATACAAGATAACTTTATAATATTGCCTCATAATATTCACCTCTGTGAGTACTACCCAAAGCACTAACAATTTAGTGTTCATGACCTATGTTTCATGGTTGAGTGACTTTGGATAAATTTTGTGTTTAGGTCCATTTCTCAACAACTATACATGATATTTGTATGATATTTCATCATAGCATTTACCTTTATAAGTACTACCCGAAGCATCAACTATTATGTGTCCATGACCTACATTTCACGCTTAAGTGACTTCGGTTAAGTTTTGTGTTTAGGTCCATTGCTCAACAATTATACATGATATCTTCATAATATTGCCTCATAGCATTCAAGTTCATTTTTATGAGTATTCCCCTAAGCCCCCAACAATTAGGTGTCCATTTACATTTCATTTTATGGCCTAAATTGCATTTGTTTTAGAAGCAAATATTCATGCTACCGTATTCAAATTCAGATAAGGGTTGGTGGTACACATTTATACTAAACTGCATTCTGAAACATAGACCTTTTAAGCAATCATTCAGATTAATTTCTATGTGATCGTGTCGCAATTTTTTGTGTGTCAAATTATGAAATAAGTTCAAATATCTACTATATGGTCATTTGCACTGATAGCAAAAATGACATAAGTACAAATGGAAATTTTCATGTTAATCACGTGTTTTACAATTAATGAGAAACGGTAACAAAAGCCAAAAAAAAATGGAATCGACAGCGTTCAAACTACACTTGCTATGAAATAACACAATGAAATATTCTGAAATTCAAAGATATATTGGCATCACTGGCATACCAAAGATTAAAAATCAAACGCATCTTTTCTGAATACCAATCAAACCGACTCGCAACAATTAACAAGTTTTGACATACGAGTTTGTCATCCCCTTGCCCATCGGAGTTGGGGAGGGGATATAGCATCTCGCCCGTACGTCCGTTCGTCCCATCTCATGTTGAAGTTTATATCTGAGAAACTACATTTGGCACATCAATCATTTTTTGGTCAGTGGATGCGTCTTGGAGAGAGATGCTGCTTCAGATGATAATTTGGTCATTCTGACCTACATTTTATGCTTCAATGACTCCGGTTAAAGTTTGCGTTAAGGTTCATATCTGAAAAACTAAATGTGCACATCAATCATCTTTGGTCAGTGGATGCATATTTGAGAGTGATGCTGCTTCAGGTGATAATTGGGTCACTCTGACCTAAATTTTATGCTTCAACGACTCCGGTTAAAGTTTGCGTTAACGTTCATGTGGGAGAAACTACATGTGACACATCAATCATCTTTGGTCAGTGAGTGGGTCTTGGAGAGTGATGCTGCTTCAGATGACAATTTGGTCACTCTGACCTACATTTTATGCTTCAATGACTCTGGTTAAAGATTTTGTTAAGGTTCATATTGGAGAAACTACATGTGGCACATCAAACATTTTTGGTCAGTCTGAATTGAGGTTCATATTTGAGATATTAGAACTTAATGAGTAATGATATTTTGGATAATGATGAGGAAAAAACATGACTTAATTATTAATTTGAATATAGATGAAATTGTTTTATGCACAAAAAATGCAGTCTACAGGGGTATCACACACACTTTTCAGGGCTTTTCAGCTTCGGCTGAAGGACTAATTCAATAAATCGAAAAAGATAAACTCAGCGTTTAAATTAGAGCAAATATCATCCGCCTAAAGGACGAGGACATTGTCATGGACATGGGAGAAGATTAAAAAAAATAAACGGAAGGAGCTCTGAAAAGATAAATCTATGATACAAATAATTACAGTTCTATGAGAAAGAAAGTAAATGGTGAAAGATATTAACAGGGACTTCTAGTGTACAATAAGCAACCACCCATTGATGTGCAGACTAGTAAACTGGAGGTAATGGGGGGATAACAAAATTATTAACAGAATTGTAAATTACCTGTAATTGACATTGTGGTTCAGTTGATCGAATTGATAAAACATGAAAGTCATTACTTTTTATTTGGAAATGGAAATACGATACGAAAAACCACGACCATTAGAGATTTTTGAACTTGAGAACTGAACGGCAATGTTGGAATCGCAGATAGACGCAGTGAAATGGCGAAACTAACAATACAAAAATGGCCAAGTGCCAGTGTAAGTATATATGAGACAAATATAATATCTGTTTTAAACAATTACCTAAATATGAAGACCAGCAACCTAACTGAACAGGGATGATTTTTCAGGAACAAGAGAAAATTCTAATCCCCAGCGCTTCTGTTTGGAACTTTCCATGCTTGTAATGTTATTTTATTATATCAGACTGCTGTGTGGGGTTTTGAATATATCTGTCCTTAGCTGGTTTGGCTTCACTTTTAGATCATATTTGGTTATTTGTTCTTTATCAGTTTTTGAATATCTTTGGAGTTTATGGTCTTTCAATGTTTAAAAAGATTTTATCTGCACTGAATAGACATAAATTGTCGAAATGCGCATATGCAGAAACTAGATTTTCAGTAACTTCGGTATTTGGCGTTTTAGAGTGCAGAATAAAAGGCAAAGTATGTGGACTTTTAAAGTACGGAATTCCAAGTCAAATGAGGAGGATATAAAACTGATTTATAAGACACCTACAAAAATACCTTTTTGTGCCCAAAAGAAAGTGTCTCGTCAGTGCAGATCATAGGGAAACGTTCGGAAAACCATAAATCTAAAGATAGTTAAAAACTGATTGATCAATAAGAACTAAGAGAAAAACTCAGAGGAAAAGCTAAAAATAGTAACGCTATGTTGAAATTCTATTCAGCAAAAGGTGTAGATGAGGTTTTCGGAAATAACAAAATATAAAGATATGTTTCAGATTATATAAATGCTTCCCTATAAGACACAATACCATGTGGTGAACTATTTAGCGCACAAAGATATGTGGACAGAAAATACATCAGATTATGTCTCTGTAACAAACGCTGTAACGTGTCAGCTAAAATCAGGTGGTACAAAGTTTTATTTAGTATTTATTAATTTATTATTTAGTATTTTGTCAATGCTGCTACTGAATGAAAGGGTTATCCTTGAAACACATGTGTGCAGCATAACAAAACATTCCACTTATTATTAGGGCCCCGCCATGAAATGGCGGCGCCCTATAATAATCAGCCTGTCCGCCCGTCCGTCAGCGTTTTCTATTTCGTACGATAACTCACGATTGTCTGCACGGATTTTTTATGATTTTTGTACTCAAAGTTGAACATGACCAAACAAAGCTAACTTTCGTTTTTGAAGAAAATTGGAAAATGGTTTTTGGGAAAAAACTTCGTTTTCATTTGAAAAAGTGCATATTTTGAGAATTAGCTCTATGTTGTATGAAAACTTGAGATTACCTTCGGTGATTTTAATGATTTTAATACTCGAGGTTGAACTTGACCAAAGGAAGCTCCCTTTCGTTTTTTGGAGAAAATCGGAAATTATTTTTGGGGAAAAACTTTGTTTTTATATGAAAAATTGCATATTTTGAGAATTAGCTCTATGTCGTATGTATGGCACGCCAAAGCCACAAAAATGAGATAAAATAGCATTATCCCAGGTAATGCTATCTTATCTGCATTTTTGTGGTTTTGGCGCAGATAAAATATCATTAACTCCTGATAATTAAATATGGGAAAAAAATTAACATAGGTCTCTATGCAATAAAGTGATAAAACATTCTTTCCTGGAGGTAATAGGCAATGAAATTGCTTATCATAACTGGTAATGAACTTGTTTATCTGTTAACAGTTATTGAACTATCTTATGATAGTTGTCCGATCCGTATGTAATAATTTATTGTGCCCATTGAAGAACATCCGTCTTGATCTGTTACATGCAATTTCATTCGCTAAGAAAACGATTCCTTGACTACTAGCAACTAAAAGCTTTAAAAATATGAAAAATGTACATTTGATATGTTCTTTAATATATATTTTATTAATTCCATAGATTCATTATCACTGTTAACATTCTCACTTATTTTCATCCGAGTGTTCTGTGAGAAACAAAATTTATTTGCTGGTCTCGCACGTCCTTGAATAATAAATAAATAAATAAATAAGGTTTAATTAAAGTTAGCATGGTAAAACTAGAAACTTTGCTTAGATCCTGCAAGAAATAGACAAAAGTTTGAAAGACTTTCATACCCTCCTCATTTCAATGAATTAAACATCCAGTAAGTAAGTAAGTGGTATTTTTAAAGTCATAGCTTGTACAAATTAACAAGCAAACATGAGCGCACAAGAGCTTTTAAACTTCTGATATTATAAAAATAAATAACAACGTAATCTTGATAAATACACACAAAACGTGCAAACACAAAGACTGCCTCTGATACACATTCCATACACATGATAAAGATAAAAATAATAAGAATATACAGTGGAACCTGTCTAATCCGACACACTGTGGGACCATTAAAATGTGTCGGATTACACAGGATGTCGGAGTACTCAGATTTAAAAAGTATCTAAAATCTATATTTGGGACTAATAAATTATGTCGGATTTGACAGGATGTTGGTATACTCAGGTGTCGGATTAGGCAGGTTATACTGTATATTATATATCTCAAATTTACACTTCAAATTCAATCTGATAATTACTTGTTTTTTTTCATGATCAATTTAAGTAATGTTTTATGCAAACATTAGTTAAAACACAATTACATGTATTCAATTCTCAGCGGCGTGGAGGTCATAGTTATGGTGGCTTTGAGTTGTTATTACTCCCCTTTGGATCGTTGTCTCTTTGACACATTCCCCGTTTCCCTTCATTTTTCTTTTGCATGTATATTTCGCATGTATATTTCATAGAATATACATTCATGCAACGATCACAGGTAAGTGAATGTCAAAAGAGGTAATTTTAACGATGAAATATTGTGATATTGTAATTTTCAATATATATTGACGATACTTTATTCCCATAAACTAATTCTACAACGACAAAGAGAAAATACAGAATAATATATACACACGATATTACAAAATTCGTTATAGATGGCAAATGGATAAGAAAAGGAAAAGAAATTATGTTACAATTCTAAAATTATCTAAGATCATTATTACATAGTTTTTCAGAAAAGATAATTTGATCTAAAAAGATTGAATTTAATAAGTTACTGAAATTTATCTATCTACGTCTGATTGGTTTCAACATAAATCAGATAATACAGTTACATAAATCAGATAATACAGTTTCCTACAGATATTACGTCTGATTGGTTGATATAAGAAAACAAATAATACATATACTAGCACGCCAAAACCACAAAAATGCAGATAATGCTATGTTATCTTGAGATAAAACATCATTACCACATAGATTTCATAGAGACCTATGCATAAAATATTTAAAAGTACTTATCCGGAGGTAATGAGGAAACCTGATAATACATGTCTGATAATGTGCGCCAAAACCACATAAATTCAGATAAGATAGCATTTCCTGAGATAATGCTATTTTATCTCATTTTGTGGCTTTGGCGTGCCATACGTATGATAACTTAAGATTTCCTTCAGGGATTTTTATGATTTTGATACTCGAGGTTGAACTTGACCAAAGGTAGTTCCCTTTCGTTTTTGAAGAAAATCAAAAAATGATTTTTGGGAAAAAAATTCGTTTTTATATGAAAAATGCATATTTTGAGAATTAGCTCTATGTCGTATGATAACATTAGATTGCCTACTGGGATTTCAAAGATTTTTATACTCAAGGTAGAAATTCACCTAGGGAAGCTCCCTTTTCTTTTTGAGGAAAATCACAAAATGATTTTTGGGAAATAACTTCGTTTATATATGAAAAGTGCATATTTTTAGAATCAGCTCTATGTTGTACAATAAATTAATATTGCCTTCAGGGATATATATGATTTTGATACACAAGGTTAGTCTTGACCAAAGTAAGCTCCCTTTTGTTTTTGAGGAAAATCTGAAAACATTTTTAGGGAAAAACTTAGTTTTTATATGAAAAACAGCATATTTTTAGAATAAGCTCTATGGTGTATGATAACTTGAAATGAACTCCACAGATTTTTATAAGGTGTATGAACAATACGTGTTGGACTTGAAAAAGTAATAATAATCAAAAGAAGGCCCCTAATGTTTTTGAGGAGAATCATATATTTTTTCAATGTTTTGATTTGATCTGAACAGATGAGACATAAGTTTTCAAAACGACCAAATACAGAAACTAAATTTACATTAACTTAGGATTTTGTTATTTATGTTTATGTTATTTATTATATTTATGTTGGACAATAAAGGGGGCGGGGCCCTTTGTGACTTTGTCAGTATTCTAGTGCAACTTTGGTTTTGTTGTAGTTATCAAAGGAAAATGGTTGAATATAATGTAACATTCTATAAAGTAATGAGAATTAAAGGAACATGAAGCAAACTAAAAGTGTGATAATAACAGTGGATATACAATGGACTGTAAAATATGTAGAAAATGTTTTACAGAAAGCTAGGGAATCATAAATACAAAATAAATAAATAAATAAATAAAATGCCAAAGAAAAATAACAAAATACCGAAGTTACTGATCAGTATTAAAACATCTTTTGAGTTGATGGTCTTCCAAGTGTTAAGATTTTATCTGCACTCTAGAGACAAAATTTGTCGAAATAGCCATACGCAGAAAGAAAATTTGCAGTCCCTTCAGTATTTGTTATTGGTTATATATTATTAGGTACTTAATAATTTGACATATGACTTTTAACGACCAGTTCTTTTTGAAAGGGCAGAATTGTAGAAGATTTTCGATTGCATTTTTAATAGTCGTATTTTATGTTGAATTAGTAACTTCGGTATTTAGTTATTTCTATAATATCTGTAATAGGAGTAAAATGGCTGAAAATTACATTACATACTACAATCTGCCAGCGAGCTACATATGAAAAACACGAATAAGATATAAGACAAACGTAGACACCGATAGGAACTCGAGAAAGTCGGACTTGGTACCGGCACTAGGAAAAGCTAACCGATTTATGGACACCCAACCCTTTTCTTTATCTGTCCCGTTTCCCAATAGTGTTATTAACATACAAAAAAAACAACGCAGATAGACTACTAGCTCCTTTACAACAATCTTGAAGGGAGAGAAAATGACAATACGCAATTTTGAAAGATTGGTAAAGGGGTATTCGTCGCTAATGTGCCGGCAAGCTTAAGGATCTTAGTCTGTGCATCCCAATACGGGAGACAAACCCAACCCAAAACTACCTGTAGGGTTTGATGAAGAATCATCATATATTTCAGTGGACATCGGCAGTATCATTGAGATGCCAGTATTTATGTAAAATTATTTTCAGGTCACTAGATCTCGAAGCTGATTTTACAGATTAAAGCAGAATAACTTGTCGATATCCCCTCATATCCAGCTTTATCGGTCTTGGTCGGTAATCACGTGACCAATCCACTTGTCATCGTACTGACTGTAATTAGTATTGGAGTGAATGGGAATGTTACAATAGATATTGATTTATGTTTTAAATTTTAATTATGAAATTTAGTTGGACTTCAATCATTTCTGATCTCAATGGTATGATTTTTATCAGTTTAAATTATTCGGAAATTAGTTCCAATTTCACTTTTAATGTAAGACCCGTTTTTCTTGATTAAATGCATTGTGGCCTATAGAAAATCGTGAAAAACCCAAGACCTCCACCCCGTTATACTCGAAATATTTAATTTGTAATTTATTTCTAAAAGTAGTTGGACCTAGTTCCAATATCTGCAATAATTGTTCTTCAAAAATATCGCATTTTTGTCAGTTTAGGTATTGAGGAAACTAGTTCCATTTTGAGTTTAAAATTGTCAAATTTCGGTGTAAATCGTGTAAATCGTTCTTATTCAAGACTCGATGTAATAGTTTCAATCAGAAAATTATTGTGATTTTGATAATCTTTTCGTTCGATTTGAAGATTTGTTTTTTTTTATTCTAAAAATTTTACATGATTTTAAAACATAGAAAAGGTTATTACAAAAAATGTCTCTGGTTAAAAGCGGGACAAAATATATTGTCCCTATCAAAAGCAAATATCCGCATACATTATTTTAGATAAGTATGTAATCTTTTCTTTGTCTCGTATTGTTTCATTTGTCACCTGTAAGGCATTGGATACCTTGTTAATTTGTCACCTGTTACGACCAAATTAAGGGGGTTCGCTACTCCATTTGAAAATAAATAGGATTTCAAATAAACATGATTTATTAAAAAAGTAACAATTTGAGTGAAAAAATTTGATAGGTTGATGATCTTGTTTTTGAGATTTAAGTGATTGAAAATTTGGCGGGAACCCGAACTCCTCTGATTTTTCATAGGATTAACATTAACGAGGTCTGACCATGAATGAATGTGACAGAATAAATAGAATTCAATGAAAATTTTACAGAATGCTCATAAAGATATTTAAAATGAAATTATGGAAAAAAATAAGGGGGTCAATGGGCAAAAAATTATAATGTTTATACATGGATAAATCCAGAGGATTCCGAAAATCCGACAGAAATCCCAAAACATGAGGAGCAAACCTCCTTAATTGTTTATTCCAATGCAGTGTAAATGTTGTCCGACAGGTGTCGAATTATTGTCATTATTACATAAAGATTTTATTTAAATAATTTCATTGGTTTAAAACATGTCACCTGATATGCCATCAATCTTGATATTGTTTGATTAAAACGATATTGACCGGTGACGTCACTAATCCCAAAGTCACGC
>MJUU01065857.1:0-10042 GCA_002080025.1 Modiolus philippinarum
CAGGGACGGGCGAGACATCTTTTAGGGTCCACTCTTGTTGATAATTTTAGATAATGCAGGATTATCCAATATTTTTGGGGCGTGGGGTATGTGAGCTTGCTCACTAAGGTTCTTTGATTTAACAAGAAACATCTAATTTTTAGCCAATTATTGCTAAATTAGACATGGAAACTTTATTTTAGCCAATTCCCGTTATATTATCCATGTTTCTTTTAAATTAGAGATGTCACTGTAACATTAGCCCTGTCCATGTTAAATTAGACCTTTTTTGGATAAACCAAAAGGGAAACAACAGTGATGTGTATTCAGCTTCACCAAAAAAGGTCTAATTTAACTATGACATGGCTAATTTTACAGTGACATGTCTAATTTATTGTGACATGGACAATATCATGGGAATTTGCTAATATAACTGTCCATGTCTAATTTAATGAGAATTTGGCTAATGATTAGGTGTTTCCTGTTAAATTAGCCAAAAATTGGTTATATTAGCCAAAAAAGGTTTATTAGTGTTAGAAAAATTTTAATTATCCCCTCGTCCAATGGAGTTGGGAAGGGTATATACAATGTAGTGTTTGACCTGTTCATCCGTTTGTCTAATTGGCAGAATCAATTTATCTTTTGAATAACATGATAAAGTCATAGATATATAAGTATTTGTCAAGATAGCTTATGAGATTGATACATGTATATAAAGTAGGTGAGTTTGACCTACAGTTCATGCATGAGTGATTCAGGTTAAAGTTTTTGTAAGAGTCCAGATCTCTGTTACTTCAGACTTATAGGAATAATATTTTATATGTTGATGCCTGTTGTATAGTCAAGAAGTTCCAGATAACAATAAGGTCAGTTTGACCTACATTTCATACTTAAGAAACTTGGGTAAAAATTTTTGTATGAGTCCAGATTTCAGATACTACAAGTCTTAGAGACCCCTGATTATTAACATTATGTAGGTCACTGTAACCTGCATTTCATGCATAACTGGCTCAGGTTTAACTTTGTGTAACAGTCCAGATCTTGAATACAATAACAAATGGATGAGGGGATTAGCTGTTATTTCCGAATGTTTTACATGTTTTTAAGCGTCATATTTAATAGAGTTAAGTTATGATTCTCATTTTTTATATTCAATGTAAGCTTGTGAGCAAAGTGTTTCAAAAGGCTTCAGCTAGATGGTCTTTATCTTGGGGTAAACTTTATTAAATACATGTACCTAACTGTTTGACAATATACTTTACTGTCATTATTTGTGTTGACAAACCCGACATCATAAGATATAGATAGATTGGTTACTGTGCAAAGTAAATCTAAAATCTGTATTTACTTATCTTGTTGAGTGTCATTATAATATCGTTAATATCAGGCAGTTTGACACTGTTGTAAAGATGATTTTATGATTTAATGTTGAAAACTTTATGGGTCAAGCTTTTAAATACCTGAATGTATAAATATTTCTGGTTATAAAATTTTGACATATCTATTCTTGAGGATACAACAAGTATTAGTGAAATGCTATGGCATAAACCTCTTAAAGAATGTTTTAGGATGCATTATATATGAAACATGTATGAAATGGTCATACAAATATAAGTTCAAACCAGTTTCATAATTTTGGTATACTGCAGCTTGATCCATTGTGATTACCAAGTTGCATAGCATTTCTTATTTAACATAAAAATTTGGGAAACATATTCATAGTTCAAACTTTATAAGATTTGGTACTAATTGAAACAGAACTCCTTGGATGGTCCCTTAAAACATTTTGGTATGGGAAATACTTTGTACTTATATAAAGATTCTTTTTACCCCAAACTTACAGATGCTGAGATTAAAGACACATAAAAAGATTTCAGATTGTTGGTCTGTTCATCTTTCCAAACGCAAAACATTCATAGAATATCTTATTGTTTAATTAATTTTTTGAGACAATTATATAATGCGACCCTATTTAGATATTTCTTTGAGGAAGCTCTGATAATACAATGAAGTTTAGATGGACTATTGGAGTAGCCTGGCATATGTATCTTTGTCCATGTTTGTGTCCACATTCAGGCATATTTCTAAAAACCTATGACGGGAACTATCATCAAATTTTGCATGTCTGATGGTAGGTCAGCATATAGGCAGAATTAGGTCACTTCGACTTACATTTTCTGCTTGATTTACTTACTTTCAAATTTACATCTGAGTTCACCATCATTCAAAATTTGAACTTCAAATCTCAGTCAGTGTACTTGGAAGGATCATTTATATAACAGGATTAGACACTGAAACTTAGTCTTCTAGTGGGATCCTTAAAGCAATGAATTTTTACCCAAACCACAAAATTTCATACCAAAGAGAATAAAAGTACTTTCTTAATACCAGTAAAGTACTGTCATGCAGATGACATCTCAGTCAAAAAATTGAGAAAAAAAAATCTATAACTTTAAAGAAATTTGAGTTTGACTTTTGGAAGACTTCAGTCTGGACTAGACATATGCTTGTTTAATATGAGGAGTGTTTAGATCTTGTTTGTGATTTTTGGAATTGGCTATTTCTCTATAGTATGTAATTTTGGTTAATACTCTATTGGAAACATAAACAAACATACCATTTGTAATATAATGTAGTCGAAGATAACGTAGACAAATACTTCAAATGAAATGAAATCTTACACGTTTGTTATGAATTCTTTTACTCGGAGAAACCGAAAGTCTTTTATATCTACATAAACCAGGCTATATAATAATCGAACTTGATAAAGATAAAATTAGCTAGCATGACAACCATGCTGTGATACAATTTGTTCCAATATATGTTTGTCCAGGGAATAGGCAACGCTGATAAAAGGATTGGTAGCAAAATTTACCTGTTCTTGACAACCTGTTCATACCTGTGCAAAAAATTACAAGCTGAAATAATGAGCAATTGTTTAAATGTTTTAAAATGATAACTTCTATATGTGTGTGGTGTTTAAAATGACAATGGTTTATCTTTAACTGAATCAAATTATCTTTGAAAAAAGGAAATATATAATAAGTTTTAAAGGATTTAAAAGAAAAAAAATAGAACCATGGAAGGTGAGGTCAATTATATACATGTAGTACATGTAATTACAGTAGTTTTAACAGTGTTTAGTGATTGCTTTTCGTCTTTTTGCTATTTATGGAAATAAATATTAAGTATAGGGTATATTTTTAGGGTTTTTGTTCTGTTTAACTACAAATGTAAGTTTAAAAAAAAAGATTTTAGCTGACAATGGGGTTTAAATCATAACTACAGATCAAAACAAATGTCCAAATATCTTTCCTTGAATGAATCAATGGTCTTTGTAATTGATAAGCAGTAAAGTTTATTATATGACATCAGTCGTATAAAAAAGAAGACAATTTTTGGTGGAATATGTCTTTCGTCCATCTGTCATAAACTTTTAAATCAAAGGTCTTTGCCTCTGAATCCACTGGGCCATGCCAAGCATGTTCACAATTGTCCATAGGTTGCCCCCTTTCAAAAATGTGTCATGCAAGTCTGCATCACATCTGAGATTGAATTCAGCAGGGAAGATAGTTTATCTTCTGGTCCAATTGGAAAACACATTCAAAGATTTCCTCTAAAATCACTTGACCAAGTCACTTCACCAGGAATCAAACTTTTTCAAAATTGCCCTAAGTAGGCTCCTTTTGAAGAATGTGTTGGGCAAGTCCACATCACATCCAAGATGGCAACCAGTGGTAAACATATAACATTGGAACCTAAAGGGATGCATTCAGAGGCCTCCTCTGATGCCAGAGTGCCAATCTAAACCAAACTTGATCACAAGGGAAAGGGGTGGTTTTTTTTTACTTTGTGTTAGCTGTTATTGTCCCTTGTCTATGACCTTAATGTTCTACCTATTCCTGTTGTGCAACCAATCTAGCGGATTGTAAAAAATATTGAGACTTGCTATTGTAAACTAATCCTAAACAATCAAGTTCTTTTGAATTGTCTAGCAATACTATTGTATATCAATCTGTAATGGCCTGGGGAGGTTTTACCTTGATAAAGTATAGCCTTATAACAAAGATTTAGTAGTAAGCCTTCCACGGAAGACATGTGTCCTGTGTAATAACACAAAAACTAAGTTCAGTCAAACAGGAAGTTGGCATGCAAGAGATCCCAGACCCTCTTACACGGTATAGGTCCCCATACTGATACTCCATGCTAAATTACAGATGGCGGGGATATGTGGTCCCTGAATAAAATATGATAAATTTTTTGTGATGCCAATGAGCAAAAATATTCGCAAAAATATTCTAAGTTCCGTCAAACAGGAAGTGGGCATGCCAGAGATCCCAAGCTTTATTACACAATATAGGTCCCAATACTGATACTCCATACTGAATTGCAGAAGGCTGGGATCTGTGGTTCCTGAGAAAAACGTGACAGAAATTTTCAAGACGTAAAAATTATTTTTAGTTTAGTCAAACAGGAAGTGGGCGTGCGAGAGATCCCAAACTCTGTTACACCGTATAGGTCCCCATACTGATACTCCATGCCCAGTTGCAGAAAGCTCGGATACATAGTTCCTGAGAAAAATGTGACAGAAATTTTTGTGATGCCGATGACGGATAGTGATCCCTATATGTCGCCACTGCGTGAACGCAGGCGACACAACAAATTGACTCAATCATAAGTTTTCAATAAATATAAGGGATATAAATTCCCTTTAAATTATAAAGAAAGCAGTAATTATTCTTTTAATGATGTAATTTTTAATTAATTTCATAAAGTACATACTTTTTCAGTAACTTTATAAATAATTATATATAGTTCCTATTTTCATCAACAGATCAAGGTAAAACCTCCCCAGGCCATTACAGATTGATATACAATAGTATTATTAGACAATTCAAAAGGACTTGATTGTTTAGGATAAGTCTCCAAATTTTTTTTACAATATATGTTGTTCTTAAGGTATAGGTATAGGTGAGTTTTATCACATCAATAGAGTAATGAAATTGCTAGATTGGTTGTAGGATAGGAATAGGTAGACCGTTAAGGTCATAGACAAGGGACAATAAAGGTAAATTTAAAAGCACTGTTTGCTATTAATCATAAAAATTGCATGCCTGTTTAGTTGCTGTTATCATTGATTTAAATTTGCTGTGAAAATTAAAGATTGTTAGTCTGTTAATGAAACCCCTCTTGTCCCCCTCCCCCTCCTCCCCATATATCAATGATTGCTGCCATATTGAAACCTTTTGAAGCTATTGAAAATCTTCGACAATGGATGAACCCTGCATATATTTTTGTGCATCAGGAAAGGGAGACCCTGATTGATATTGGAGAAAGGTCAAAGGTCAAAGTCACCCTGACCAAAAATAGATAAAAAATTAAAACCAGAAAATTGGTTTACAGATGATTGTAAAAATGTTTACATCTGATTCAAATGAAAACTGGGTATATTGTTTGATCAGGAAAGGAAAACCCCAGGTCACAGTGACTGAAAAAACCTGTAGATAGAAATTTCTGAGGACTATTTAGTTCCTGGCCAATAAATCTGAAAAGTTCACATTGGATTCAAATGAAACTTGGTCACATAGAATATGAAGTCGTAAATTAGCCAGTGTGCCTTGTGCCATTTGTGTAGTGATTTGCAGGAATTTTTTAATGTAATTATTTTGCTAAATATAAGCCACCTTTTGAGTCCTTGTTGTGGTATATTTTAATTCATTGATAATAGAGCAATGATAAATACAGTTTTCACATATTTTAATTTATATATCAAACTGCATTCAGACGAACTTCAAATAAGTATATTTACTTTACTGGGGACATAACAACCAATATCCTCTTTCTCATTCCATAGGTTCCAAAGACTAGATTGTACTGATATTTAAAAAGTATTATATATCAATACTGGAATATTTAAACATTGATCATTTTGTAAATAAAAATATATTCAGATTGAGTGATCTGATGATATTTAAATTATTCTTATGAAAAGAGATGTTTTTTTTTTTAATTCTACTTTAAACATCAGTAAATGTATTGGTCTAATAAATTAAATGTCAGGAAATTTACATGTACATGTCTATGCAACTATAATGTTGTGTTAAAGATCTTAAGCATTAAAGATGTTCTATTAAAAATTTCATACATGAAATAATAAATACGGTATGAATACTGCTGTATTTTCTTTAAATTTACAAGACAAATCTTGGCATGTAGTGTTAAGTTCAATCTAAAGAAAAATGATAGATGATGATTATCACTTGTAAAGTAGCATCTGCAATGTAGATACTATAAGTGTTGCTTGGACATGAACAGGGTGTTAAACAATTATTATTGATAAATAGGATTTCTGTTTAATGATATTGGGCCTCTCTTATAAAAGTACATGTAGTATGGGGTTATGCAAAAAGTGTTAAATGAAATGTTCTTAATCTATCATGATGACTTGCTTAATCGAGTTATGAAGGTATTGATTCCCCTATTAAATGCTCCATAAAAAGGGCAAAATAATTCCTTTTTTCCAATAGATTTGCTCAATAAATGAAGAAATTATCGGTTATGAACAACCTTTTCATATGTATTTCAAAACATAAAGGGATGTAATGGTTAGAAAACAACTATTATGTTTGCCTAAAACTATTTTCAGTTTTGATGAAAATCTTGGAATTTAATGGTTAATCTATAATTTTTTTTTGGGGTGGATGGGGTTGCATATTGGAACAAATTTTATGACAGATATTTTATTCCGTTGCAATGTAAGGATTTTTCCGATAAAATATTGTGATATTTACATATCGTAAAACAAGGTGCCAACAACATTCGAATTTCTTTATTCTATGTGAAGTGTTTGTTTTCATAAGATATCCGCACTGACAGATGGTCTAATCTTGAATTTTATTGTTTCTACAAACTATTTTCTGATGTTCGGTATGACAGAAAGTATTGATCAGCCTAGGTAGTCAGAGTTTTATGGGTTTTATTGAAAAAAGCTTATTTGTATTTACTGACATTTGATAAATCATTACATACAATATACTTATAAATACATTCCTGTTTTGACACATTGGAGACATTTTTAAATGATATGATCACTCTCGCCAATTCAACTTATTAAGTTTTCGATATGAATAAAAAGTACTGAATCCATTCATTGAACATTTTAGTGCTTGATACTCAGTTTGCAACTATTTGATTTTGGGAGGGATCAAATTTGTAAAAAAAGGCAATTTCCAATAAAAAATACATTAGATAAAAAGAGACACTGGAAAAAATTTCATGGGTATGTGCATGCTGTTGTACTTTTTTTTTGATTGTCCATTTTAATCCTCGATACATTTTATTCAATATTTTGTAACATAGCTAAATAAAATTATGTAAATATACAGAGGTTACAGTGTCTTGTGCTTGGAGTCTTATAGACATCGAGTAGTTTTCATACTTGTATTTTAAGTCCTACATTAAACTCTTGTTTAAACGAATAAATGTACAAGTTGAATTTAAAATTGCATATACATCTTTTAGATTTTGATTTTATAAATTTTGCTTTATTTTTGCACAAATTTAATTTTCAGGTTTTCAAATTATTTTTCAGAATTATGTGTAATTTTTTAGAAACATTTAAACTTATAATTTTATTTTTCAGAAGAGAAACCGAAGTCATTAACAGTTGATCAAGGAACAGAAACTGTACCAGAAGAGTCGCAAGAGGAGGAAAAATCATCTAGAGTTGATCAAGGAACAGAAACTTTACCTCAAGAGTCGCCAGAGGAGGAAAAATCATTTAAAGTTGATCAAGGAACAGACCCATTTACAGAGGAAACACCAGAAACAAGTAAACCCTCTAAAACTGATCAGGGCACTGATTCATTTTCTGTAGGAAGTGAGGAAATTAAATTGCCAGGAAGAGTTGATCAAGCTACAGAAACAGAGGACATGGGGTCGGGGGCCTCCAAGGATGGAGAGGTAGTAGATGAAGATGACCAGTATGTCCAACCACCAGAAAGGAGAAAAGGCGGTGAAACAGATGCCCAGTCAGGGACTTCTACGCCACGTCATGGTGGATTACAGCAAAGACCATCAATAAGTAGGCAGTTGACACGTCGCGGTGTATATAGCAAGGAATCATCAAGAACCGATGAGAAAAATGATGTTTTAAGATATATTGGTAAAACAGCATGTATCCGTTGTATTCAGATATCTCTCTTTTACTTACACCTCTTTTAATGTACTTTGATTGCAGCATTTAATTATAGCTGAATGATCTTTTACTTTTAGTAATTCTATAAAATAGGAAAATATAAATGTTCACTGTGAGAGTAAAGGAATGAAGAAGGTCTTTTTGGCAGTCTAAATCAGCTTCAAGTTAGGTTTTTGTGAGTACCGCTTGGTATCTTACATCATGGATCTAGACTGACTTTTAAGTCATATCTCAAATAAATTATATAAGAAAAAGTAACTGAGATCTTTAATTTACTTTGGTTTTAATTATCCCCTCTCTCAACGGAGTTGGGGAGGGGATATAGCATCCCGTCCATCCGTCTGTCTGTCCGCCGGACGGACGTCCCACCTCAGGTTAAAGTTTGTGTTAAGGTTCATATCTGAGAAACTACATGTGGAACATCAATCATCTTTGGTCAGTGGATGCATCTTGGAGAGTGATGCTGCTTCAGATGATAATTGGGTCACCCTGACCTACATTTTATGCTTCAGTGACTCAGGATAAAGTTTGCGTTAAGGTTCGTATCTGAGGAACTACATGTGGCACATCAATCATCTTTGGTCAGTGGATGCATCTTGGAGAGTGATGCTGCTTCAGATGATAAATGGGTCACCTTGACCTACATTTTATGCTTCAGTGACTCAGGTTAAAGTTTGCGTTAAGGTTCATATCTGAGAAACTACATGTGGCACATCAAGCATCTTTGTTCAGTGGATGCGTCTTGGAGAGTTATGCTGCTTCAGATGATAATTGGGTCACTCTGACCTACATTTTACGCTTCAGTGACTCCGGTTAAAGTTTAGGTTAAGGTTCATATCTAAGAAACTTCATGTGGCACATCAATCATCTTTGGTCAGTGGATGCGTCTTGGAGAGTGTTGCTGCTTCAGATGATAATTGGGTCACTCTGACCTACATTTTATGCTTCAGTGACTCAGGTTAAAGTTTGTGTTCAGGTTCATATCTGAGAAACTTCATGTGGCACATCAATCATCTTTGGTCAGTTGATGCGTCCGTCTTGGAGAGTGATGCTGCTTCAGATGATAATTGGGTCACTCTGACCTACATTTTATGCTTCAGTGACTCAGGTTAAAGTTTGCATTAAGGTTCATATCTGAGAAACTACATGTGGCAAATTGATCATCTTTGGTCAGTAAATGTGTCTTGGAGAGTGATGGTGCTTAAGATGATAAATGGGTCACTCTGACCTACATTTTATGCTTCAATGACTCAGGTTAAAGTTTGTGTTAAGGTACATATCTGAGAAACTACTTGTGACACATCAATCATCTTAGGTTTGCAGGTGTATTTTGGAGAGTGATGCTGGTTCAGATGATAATTGGGTCACCCAGACCTACATGTTATGCTTCAATGACTCAGGTTGTAGTCTGTGTTAAGGTTCATATCTGAGATACTTCATCAATCATCTTAGGTCAGTGGATGCCTCATGGAGAGTTATGCTGCTTTTGAGAATTAATATTTTTGAAACTTGACTGAATTTGGAAATTTAATTGCTACAGGCGAGGGGATTAGCTGTCGTTTCCCACTGCTCCCATCTTGTTTTAACTGGTTTTTGTCTCGCCTGCGACGAAAGTCGCGAAAGCGAGACATATGCGTGCAAAGTATGATGACGGCGATGGCGACGGCGTTAACTTTTACTAAATGCAGGATATTTTGAAAATTCTTTGATGTAGGAACATCATATTTGGTCCAGTGGTAGTACTAATCAAGTGCTACCTGACGGACATAACGATATGTGACCTTGACCTCAATTTCACGGTCTAGTGGCCACGTTAAGTTTTTCTGCTTAAGTCCATTTCTCAATAACTAGAAGTGGTAGGTTGAT
>MJUU01065857.1:10278-44964 GCA_002080025.1 Modiolus philippinarum
ATTTCTCAATAACTAGAAGTGGTAGGTTGATAATATTTGGTATGTAGGTTGGTCTTGGGTAGTACATGTCAGTCTGGCAGGTGACTTTTGTCCTTGACCTCAATTTCACGGTCTAGTGGCCACGTTAAGTTTTTCTGCTTAAGTCCATTTCTCAATAATTAAAACAGGTAGGTTGATAATATTTGGTATGTAGGTTGGTCTTGGGTAGTACATGTCAGTCCGGCACTTGACTTTTGTCCTTGACCTCAATTTCACGGTCTATTGGCCATGTTAAGTTTTTCTGCTTAAGTCCATATCTCAATACCTAGAAATGGTAGGTTGATAATATTTGGAATAAAGGTTGGTCTTGGGTAGTACATGTCAGTCTGGCAGGTGCTTTTTGTCCTTGACCTCAATTTCACGGTCTAGTGAGCATGTTCACTTTTCTGATTAGTTCACATAGATTTTACATCAATTAAGAGGCCAGCAGGGACGGGCGAGACATCTTTTAGGGTCTTCACTTGTTCTGACTTATAAAAGCTAACTTTCTCTATATTCTGTTTGATGACAAACAGGAAACATTATTTTTCCTGTTTGTTAAAAAAATTGTGAATAATTAATCTAAAAATAAATTGTTAATTTATGTTATGTCCTGCCTGAAGAAGACACTGAAAATAAGTGGGTGATTTATCAAAAATTGATATGAAAATTCTGAAGGTGTAGGCAACATTCCTTACAAATCAAATTTGCATTACTTGTAAGACTGATCCATAATTAAGCAACTCCTTTACAAATAAGATGACCTTCCATAGTGAGAAGATCATTCATTTGATTGCAATATATATAAATAAATAAACAAAAAAAGGCAAGCATAAAAAGTACAATTTGTCTCTGAATTTCCAGACTTGTAATGCTTATCCAGCTTCTCTGAGAAATATCACAAACATTACATTATATTTTTAAATACTGTTTCTAAGACCTTGTATTAAATATACTATAAGGAATAAAAAAAGTCTGACATACTGGTAAACATGTTGCAATAATGAGAACCATATTATATAAGAATGCATATTATATGTAGAAAAATAAGAAGTAAATTAAAAACTTAGATATATGCACAATCAAAGTACTACATTAAAAGAAGATAGTAACACAAATGACTTTAATCACAAAATGTATCTTTTATCTCTATTCAAATTCTATCTTTGCATGTTCTTGATGAATTCTATGGTAAAAATGTAGGCTAATTATTATATGTAGTAATACATGTACATACATACATGTACTTAAATCCTTGTAGAATTGTACATACTCTAATGGAAATTTGTATCATTAGTAACATAAACCATAGTTAGTATGTATGATTAGAAGGCCAAATACGAACTGAACTTTTGTTGTTGCACTAGATTCTAATTGATATAAGAATTAACTATATACAGTATTAGTATTTAATGTAAGTTGGCAAGTTTATTTCTCGCCTAGCGGATTGAGATATCTCGTGATTTTGGGGATGGGAGATATTTCTATCTTACACCTTTACAGGGGGCTGTCTCATTTCAATCATAAGCATGTGCAAAAAATTAAAGCTGTCTGCCATCGCTTTGAATTTTCATGTGATTTATCCACTATTATTTGTCGCCTGATTTAATAAATATTACTGTTTATATACAGAATGAAAATGTACCATTAAACCAGCAATTCAGCTTCAACCACGAGATATGTTATTTATGTTTAAACAGAGTTTCAAAATTAACGGCAATTATTGAAAACAACGTTACTATCCAGCTTCAGTAAACATTTTCCAATTGTGACGTCATATTTTTCCAGGGAACGTTTTAGATATTTCTTTGTGAAATTCAAAGCTGATCATGGTTTTGTGAATAATTTCAGAGCGTTAAGGCGAGAAAAAGTACCAAGCCCTCTTGAAAAGGAAGAGATAGGCTGATCTCAAACCCTCAGGCTAAGATATCTTTTGTCCATCCCTCGGCAAGCCTTGGGATGGACATGTTATCTTAGCCTACAGGTTTGAGATCAGCCTGTCTCGCCTTTTCCCTTGGGATAGATACTATATATCCCACAGCATGTTTCAGGTTTACACTTCTGTGTACACTGTTGCATGTAGTAAGTATATTTTATATCTATGCAAAGTCTAGTTCCTAAGACCTCCTCTGCCAAAAAATTAAGGAAATAATTGAAGTGATACGTTTGCATTTATATTTTTTGTTTAAGTGTGTAGCAGTTATGAATCCTATTTCATCTATAAACATGATAAGTTGCTGTGTCTTTGGTAAGACTAAAAGACAGGGCTATAGGAAGGTCAATGATTCCAAGGTAAAGGTCAAAGTGACCAAAGGTCTCATAATGCTAATTAACTGAGCCTAACTTGTATATATATTGGGGGGTATATAGGAATCATCCTGTCCGTCTGTCCGTCCGTCTGTCTGTCCGTCCATATACCTTGTCAGCGCATGTTCTCTTAAGTGGCTGCTCTGATTTTGATGAAATGTTACACAGTAATAGTATACCATCTGAAGATGTGCATGAAGTAATATGGTTCCTGCTCGAAATTTTGAAGGGGAGATAATTTGTCTTTGAATATTTTCTGGAAAAAGAGGGGAGGCGAACCTTGTCAGCGCATGTTATCCTAAACGGCTGTTTTGATTTTGATGAAATGTTACACAGATGTAGTTCACCATCTGAAGATGAGCATGAAGTAATATGGTTGCTGCCCGAAATTTTGAAGGGGAGATAATTTGTCTTTGAATTTTCTGGAAAAGGGGGAGGCGAACCTTATCAGCACATGTTCTCCTAAACAGCTGCTTGGATTTTGATGAAATGTTACACAGTTGTAGTACACCATCTGAAGATGTGCATGAAGTTATATAGATGGTGCCCAAAATTTTGAAGGGGAGATTCTTTCTCTTTGAATATTTTCTGGAAGAAGGGGGTTGGGCGAACCCTGTCAGCGCATGTTCTCTTAAGCGGCTGCTTGGATTTTGATGAAGTGTTACACAGTTGTAGTACACCACCTGAAGATGTGCATGAAGTAATATGGTTGCCGTCTGAAATTTTGAAGGGGAGATTATTTGTCTTTGAATATTTTCTGTGTAAAGGGGGAGGGGTGTCCTTGTCAGCGCATGTTCTCCTAAACCAATGCTTGGATTTTGATGAAATGTTGCACAGTTTTAGTACACCAGCTGAAGATGTGCATGAAGTAATATGGTTGCTGTCCAAAATTTTGAAGGGGAGATAATTTGTCTTTTAATATTTTCAGAAAAAAAGGGGGGAGGTATATCATTTTGTCCATACTTGTATTGTGTCCACATTTGTACTGTGTCCACAACTGTATTGGGTCCACACATACTTAGATTTACACTTGCCATATAGATTCACAGTTCAATTAGCGGGGGTTATACCTGGTTGCCATTCAGCGACAGCTCTAGTTTCAGTTGGAATTGAAATTCAATATAAGCTTATACATATCAGAGTAAAAATGGCTTCTTACAAATGTCACTACTTCCAAAGTCAAGGTCAATATACTATAAAGCTTTTATGAACACACAAGTACTCTGTCTTTTGTTATGATAACATGTTGCCCTTCATGTAATTGCCTTGATGATGAAAATGCATGGAATTGTATAAACAAATATTTTTTGTTATGTTTAGTGCATGTCATGAGTAATATCTTCCATATAGCATAAATAAATTTAATCCAAATTAGGAATTAGGGATCAATTGTTATAGAGTTATGGCTCTTGATAATTTTAAGATTTACCGTATTCGACCCAATAAGTGCCCAGGGCGCTTAGAAAATTCAAAAACGGGGGCGCTTAATTGAATTGGCAAAACCGCAATTTCTGCATGTCCACTACCGTCATTATTATTAAGTTCTATAATGCGTCTTCAACTTCCGGCTGTTAAAATCGTTGTGAAACGGAAAAGTAACAGTAATCAATCACGCGAATTCAGCATAAATAAATAGATATCGTTACTCAGGAGTCGTGGGAGGTACATAAACATTCTGTTTTTTAAAATTACGGCGATAATATACCCTCTTAAAACTCGAACATCGGCAAATAAGCGTAAGTAAATTTTGGCAGTTTGGGAGTTTTGAGGAGGCACTTGTGTATTTTGACTTTGAAAAAGGGTGAGGGGACGCTTATTTGAGCAGGGGCGCTAATAAGGTCGAATACGGTATGTGTATTGTGTATTAATTTTTGGAGTCAAAATGATTTATACTTCAGATGAGCATGGTTGTAATGGCTATTTTTATCACCGAAACAACTATTATTACTATTTTGTATGACACCATTGCAAACATATTTGTAGTTCAAATGATTTATCTATAAAAATAACCCATTTGCATTCATCTCATTTAAATTTGTGAACTTTTATTCTCACAGCTGACCATATTTGTTCTATAGCCTGAATGATTTATAGCACAGTACTAAAACATATCTCAATAAAATATTCATCAAATAAACTTTAAATGGATACNTTAAGTTTCTCTGCTTAAGTCCATTTCTCAATAACTAGAAGTGGTAGGTTTAATTTAATGCTTTATTTATTTAATGAGGATGACAAACAGCCCGAGGGCTACAAAGTTGCTCTCCTCGACATAAAGATAGACAAGACAATATAATACAAGACAAAATACATTACATAAAACTCTCTCGCACACACTTACCCAATAAAGTACAAATAATAGTAAATGAATATGTACAATAATATTTATCAGAAGTGGTAGGTTGATAATATTTGGTATGTAGGTTGGTCTTGAGTAGTACATGTCAGTCTGGCAGGTAACTTTTGTCCTTGACCTAAATTTCACGTTTGAGTGGCCACGTAAAGTTTCTCTGCTTGAGTCCATTTCTCAATAACTAGAAGTGGTAGGTTGATAATATTTTGTATGTAGGTTGGTCTTGGGTGGTACATGTCCGTCTTGCAGGTAACTTTTGTCCTTGACCTCAATTTCATGGTTGAGTGGCCATGTTTAATTCCTCTGCTTAAGTCCATTTCTCAATTACTAGAAGTGGTAGGTTGATAATATTTGGTATGTAGGTTGGTCTTGGGTAGTACATGTCAGTCTGGCAGGTGAATTTTGTTTTTGACCTCAATTTCATGGTCTTGTGAACATGTTAGTTTCTCATTATCTATTAGTTGTAGGTCAATGATATTTTGTATGTAGGTTGGTCTTGAACAGTGCTTGACAGTCTGCCATATGACTTATGCATGTGACCTCAATTTCATGGTCTAGTGAGCATGTCTGCTTTCTTATGATGCATAAATGGTAGGTCAATGATATTTTGTATGTTGGTTGGTCTTTGGAAGCTATATGGCTTTTGTCAGTGACAGTAATTTCACAGTCCAGTGTGCACAACAAGTTTTCTGATAAGCTCACTTAGATTTCATATCAATTTAAAGGACAAGCAGGGACAGGCGAGACATCTTTTAGGGTCTTCACTTGTTGTTATGTCCTGCCTGCAGAAGACACTGAAAATAAGTGGATGATATATCAAAAATTGATATGAAAATTCTGAAGGTGTAGGCAACATTCCTTACAAATCAAATTTGCATTTATACTTGTAAGACTGATCGATAATTAAGCAACTCCTTTACAAATATGATGACCTTCCATAGTGAGAAGATCATTCATTTGATTGCAATATATATAAATAAATAAACAAAAAAGTCAAGCATAAAAAGTACAATTTGTCTCTGAATTTCCAGACTTGTAATGCTTATCCAGCTTCTCTGAGAAATATCACAAACATTACATTATATTTTTTTAATACTGTTTCTAAGACCTTTTATTAAATATGCTATAAGGAATAAAAAAAGTCTGACATACTGGTAAACATGCTGCAATAATGAGAACCATATTAATATATAAGAATGCATATTGTATGTAGAAAAATAAGAAGTAAATTAAAAACTTAGATATATGCACAATCAAAGTACTACATTAAAAGAAGATAGTAACACAAATGCCTTAATCACAAAATGTATCTTTTATCTCTATTTCGATTCTATCTTTGCATGTTCTTGATGAATTCTATGGTAAAAATGTAGGCTAATTATACATACATACATGTACTTAAATCCTTGTAGAATTGTACATACTCTAATGGAAATTTGTATCATTAGTAACATAAACCTTAGTTAGTATGTATGATTAGACTTCCAAATACGAACTGAAGTTATAGTTGTTTTACTAGATTCTTATTGATATAGGAATTAATTATAAACAGTATTAGTATTAAACGTAAGTTGGCAAGTTTATTTCTCGCCTACGAGATTGAGATATCTTGTGATTTTGGGGATATGAGATATTTCTATCTTACCCCTTTGCAGGGGGCTGTCTCACTTCAATCATAAGCACGTGCAAAAATTAAAGATGTCTGCTATTGCTTAGAATTTTCATGCGATTTATCCACTATCATTTGTTGCCTGATTTAATAGATATTACTGTTTATATACAGAATGAAAATATACCATTGAACCAGCAATTTATCATCAACCGCAAGATATGCTATCCATGTTTAAACAAAGATTCACAATTAACGCCAATTATTGAAAGCAAAGTTACTATCCAGCTTCAGTAAACGTATACCAATTGTGACGTCATATTTTTCCAAGGAATGTTTTAGATATTTCCTTGTGAAATTCAAAGCTGATCGTGGTTTTGTGAATAATTTCAGAGCGCTAAGGCGAGAAAAAGTATCAAACCCTCTTGAAATAGAATAGATAGGCTGATCTCAAACCTCAGGCTAAGATATCTTTTGCCCATCCCTGCTGAACAAGCCTCGGGATGGACATGATATCTTAGCCTTTGGGTTTGAGATCAGCCTGTCTTGCCTTTTCCCTTGGGATAGATACTATATATCCCACACCATGTTTCAAATTTACACTTCTATGTACACTGTTGCATGTACTCACCGCCATGTAGTAAGTACATTTTATATCTATGCAAAATCTAGTTCCTTAGACCTCCTCTGCCAGATAAAAAAAATTCAATGAAATAATTGTAGTGATACCTTTGCATTTGTATTTTTTGTTTAAGTGTGTAGCAGTTATGAATCCTATTTCATCTATAAATTGTCATAAGACAGGGCTATGTGAAGGTAAAGACAGGGCTATGTGAAGGTTAATAATTCCAAGGTAAAGGTCAAAGTGACCAAAGATCTCATAATGCTAACTGAGCCTTACTCATATATTTTTTTTGTTTTCAGTTGTAATTGAAATTCAATATAAGCTTATACATATCAGGGTAAAATAACTTCTAACAAATGTTACTACTCCCAAAGTCAAGGTCAAAAGTTTCTTTGATATAAAGCTTTCTTGAACACACAATTAAGTACTCTGTCTTTTGTTATGATAACATGTTGCCCTTCTTGTATTGCCTTGATGGTCAAAATGCATGGAATTGTATAAATAAATATTTTTTGTTATGTTTAGTGCATGTCATGAGTGATACCTTCCATATAGCATATAGCATAAACAGATTTAATCCAAATTAGGAATTAGGGATCAATTGTTATAGAGTTATGGATAATTTTAAGATTTATGTGTATTGTGTATTAATTTTTGGAGTCGAATTGGTTTATACTTCAGATGAGCATGGTTGAAATGGCTATTTTTATCATCGAAACAATAATCATTACTATTTTGTATGACACCATTGCAAACATATTTGTAGTTCAAATGATTTATCTATAAAAATAACCCATTTGCATTCATCTCATTTAAATTTGTGAACTTTTATTCTCACAGCTGACCATATTTGTTCTATAGCCTGAATGATTTATAGCACAGTACTAAAACATATCTCAATAAAATATTCATCAAATAAACTTTAAATATAAAAGTCAATATAAAATCAATGACAAGTGTTTTCTGTGAATTCGAAGACCTTGTACTGGTTTATATTTTGTTAACTTTCTTGTAGAACTATGTGGTAAAAACAAATAAGCCAGACGGATTTCACTTGTAGTTCTTTTGGAATCATGGCCAAGAATATTCATATTATAAATAATTGATTCTAAAAAGCAAATTCCAAAATGTGATTTTTAATTCAAGCTTTTGCAGCAAAATTATTCTTTTTCTTAAAACTTTTTAATAAAAAATTGAAAATAAACAATATGTTTTCACTGTAGGAAATTATGTCACAATATATTGTCAATGTAAACATCTGGCATATTGATATGAAAAAAAAATCCTATAAAGTTGCATCTAAAATCTGTTTATAGATTACAAATTCTGTAAAATAATAAGTATAACTAATCAACCATGATGAATATCAATAATAATGTCACTGTGTAGAACCACACAATGTATTACACTCACTTTGTAACAATTTTAAAAATTTGTGTAATCTTACATTCTGCATGTGGCACGTGTTACATGAATATGGATATTCATCATGGTTGATTAGTTATACTTAAATTTCTATTCTAACACTAATGTAAAATGTAACAACAGTAAAGCATACATTCATGAAAACTGGTAAGAAAACATTGTATATTGATTGACTACCAATTATCATTTTAACATTTTTCAGAGGGACATGAGGAGCCGGTTGTTTCTGTATCAGCTACTGGATTTTCTGTTCCAGAAATTACTATTATGGAAGGACAGGTAATCTAGATGTTATGCATTTTATTTCAATGAAAAAGAGTTTGAAAATCTGTCATTATATAAAAAAAAGTGCACAAATTTCATACATAGATGTCAAAACCTTACACTAGAAAAAATTTACTAAATTTTATTATCATGGATTCTAATTTAGTTATATTTGTAGTGCTAATTTGTATTGGACGATCTTGAGAATTTCAACAGATTCAATATTCTATTGACAGCATGATAGTAGCGAGTGTGAACAAATATGCTATATGCCTTATTGTGAAGCAACTAGTTTTACCAAGTACCTGTTCTCAAAACTAAACATTTTTGATATGAACCACTAAATGATCAAATGTAATATTTAAGCATGAAATAAGGAATTTTTTTCGTCATTTTTTTTCTCTTACCAATTTAAAATTTACAGAGGGTATCATGTTTTGTAGTCAGAATGTTGACTGCTAGGACCTACCCTTGCCAGTATTCAAAATTTCCATGACCTTTATTTTCTCAAGATTATATTTAGAAAAAACTTTTATAATTGATTTCTGTTTTATTTTAGATCCTCAAGTTTGTTTACGAGGAAGCTCGACCAACTAACAATGTTATACAGGTTAGTATACATGTCATACTTGTCATGATATTTATCCTGCAATGATAGCTTTTACTATACAGATAAAAACCTACATATATTGCTGTGCTGTATCCTGCACAGCTGTATCTTGTATACTATACAGGATATCGATTTAATCCATGCCCACTTCCGGTATTCATGGACAGACAGAAATCCACAAAAATTCATTTTTGGACAATATTTTTATACGACCGCAAAAATTTTGCGGTCGTATTATGGTATGGCGCTGGCGTCGGCGTCGGCGTCTGTGGACAGCATA
Organism: Modiolus philippinarum; assembly: GCA_002080025.1. NCBI lineage: Eukaryota > Metazoa > Mollusca > Bivalvia > Mytilida > Modiolidae > Modiolus > Modiolus philippinarum. The sequence continues at coordinate 19,770 of MJUU01065857.1, forward strand.
ACTTTAGTTCTAGTGAACGGATTGTTATCAAATTTTAGTATGATATTTGTTGGCACAAGCTTAAGCCCGGGTTTTAATTTTGTGTTCNTACGGATAAAGCCCTACGTATATTGCCATGCTGTATCCTGCACAGCTGTATCTTGTATACTATACAGGATATCGATTTATTCCATGCCCACTTCCGGTATTTATGGACAGACAGAAATCCACAAAAATTCATTTTTGGACAATATTTTTCATTAAATGAAGTTGTTTTATGTATTGCAGGATAAAAACAATATATAATTAGTGTCTTTAGTTATCAAATGTATTTGTACACAACATGAAACAGATTGAAATGCTCGCCAAAGGATGGCACGTCAATCTGTTCCTGCCTTGTACAAATACAGTTGATATTTAAAGACACTAACTATATACAGTAGTCCCTCTCTTGAAAGACCACTCATTTGAGAGACCACCCCTTTTATAAGGCCACATTTCTTTTGCATTAACTCTTTTGTGAACAAATTTACCCCTTTTGGAAGACCACCCCTAAAACCCAACCAGAGGCCACCCTTTCTCTGTCAAAAATATCCATATTACCCCTCAATAAAGACCATGTTTTGTTTTTTAAACATTGATGAAACTAAATGCCATTTGTAATAAGTTAATGGAATAATTAAACATCAATTAAATTGACTTAATTGGCAGGTTAGCAGGTGACAAGCCCTACATGTATAAGAAGAAAGCTAATGATTTGATACATAATTACCTGTAATTATTATAAATGTTATTTTTAAGGGGGAACTAATTAACTCTCACTTAATCATATTGTGACTGAAACTTTAGACACATGCATGTGCAGGTCATTCTTAGTATTTTATATATAATAGATTTCTGGTTAATGCATGTATTTTAATGAATGCACATGCGTTTATATCATTGTTAGATATACATGTATATTAAATATTAATGTGTCAAATGTAAATGTAACAAATAAGAAGACATTTTGAATGCTTTCACAAATACATTAAGTGAAATAGAATAGCCAATTTGTTGTACAAACTACTATTTTCAGCCATTTATATTTTCGGACCTATTCCTTTTGAGAGACCACCCCTTTTGTAAGGCCAATTTTATGTTGCAAATTGGGTGGTCTCTCAAGAGGGGGACTACTGTATTGTCTATTTACTGTTGATCATTGGTCACTTGAACACCCAGGGCACTGTTGAAAACCGTTTGAGTTATAGAGGTTTTTTTAGGATGTGCTGACATGCAGTATTGTACAGGTTCAGCTCTTAAACATTTATTTTGATTTATCCATACCTGCCAACTATCACTATTTATGGGGTTTCCCCTATGAGAGCATCAAATCTGAAATTTTCAGAGAGCAATTATTTCTTCCTTGTTTACTAAACAGTTATTGCTTTATGACATAATAATTGTAATGTTATAAAGATGCTTAAAAAAACAACAGAAAAGTGGATTTTAACATTAAACATATTTTATTTGCACAAAAAGATGCAAAAGGGATCAGACACAAGTTATTACAACATTAGAAACGTCCTCTCCCTGAAACGTCCTCTCCCTAAAAAGTGGGTTGAAGCCCCCTTTATAGGTTTTATGGTATGCCTCGAGTTGTCTCGTACATCAAAACCCCCATGAGCATTTTCAAAAGTTAGCAGGTATCTGATGGCGTTCAGGCAGCCCAAGTTCAAGCTAGTAAACTACAAATGTATTATTTCATGACAAAAATTTGATAAGCTTAACATAAATATTTTTAATAGGATGTAGCAGTGTTACTTATCCAACTGCTACATTGTTATATATTAAGGTAGATAGACACTAATATTCATATCCATGAGATTTTGTTGTAAGTCGGCACAATCGAAGAACCAATCCTACTTACCCGAAATCTGTAATAAAAACTATGGGTAACCATGCTTGTTGTTTCTAGAATGCACGGGAAAAGTATGGAAAGGCAATTTTTAACTTTTTATCCATGAGAATTTTATATATTTTTGTAAATAGATAGTTAATGATATGATTTAAATGTTTCAACAAAAAAATGTATATGTCACCATGCTTTTAATGGAGATATTTTACTACAAAATTTCCGGATTAAACAATATTTACAGGACAGGGGAATGAAATGTGATGTTTCAAATCTGTCATTCAATTATGACGTCACAAAGGAAAAGCTGTCAAATCACTGTTCCGGCCCAAAAATCAAACTTATCCCGTAAACGACTCTTTATTTTTCAAATGTGCGATTTATCTGCGCAGTGCAACAGTGTTTATCTACCATAAGTGACTAGAAACATACATTTTATGTAAATTTCTGCATTACACCTTTTCAAACACCTAAACAAACATTTTATTTACAATCCTCAGACATCAATTACAATGTACAAGAGGTCAAATAACATTACACAATATAAATATAAATAGATAGCATGGTGAGTTGGTTGTACGTATACAGCTAGGTAGGTAATATCAAAAATATCAAAACAAATATACATACATATCGAGTAGGACGAACAATACAAGATGTAGACTGTGTAGTACATATATTGCCACGTGGATTCAAATGAATTCGAAATAATTATGATATTTAAAATAGATCTGAAATAAAAAATACAAAAGTTACTGTTGGATTTCTGAAAAATATGCTTCTTTTTGTTGTGCAAGCCTTTACTAGAGCATTGTGATTTCCTGCATATCATCCTAAATTGTTGCAGACTAGACTTAAATTGCAGACTGGTACAAAATGCATTGATAAATCATTTAAATGTATTTATTTATGTTTTCTGATAATGAAGAAGATTAACTTTCTGATAATGAACAAGAATATATTTTACGTTGTATTCCCACCCAGTATTTCAATATTTGGTTGTTTTGTAAATAGTCATTTTAGTAAAAGTTGATGAGTTTCCTCCTTGTTTATATCTTTTGATTTTCTTACAATCTTTTTTAGGTAATACATGATGGTGAAAAGTTACGTCCTGTTATTGGAGGTTTCCAATGTGATGTCAACAAGATCAGAGGGGAGTATAACCAACAGTTCAACTTGGAAGGAGAATATAAATTTGCTTTGTAAGTTTTATGTTCATTTTGTTGATTGGAATATAATTAATCCATTGTAATTTAGCAGTATGCTGACATTGGCAAATAATGTTCATTCAACAGTTGTAGTATTGAACATTTAAAATATGATAATATATTTGGACAACTCCATGCCAATGATGGCACATTAGTACTGCAGCCCAGTCAAAATTCAAGTCCACTTTAGTTAGTTTCTAAATTAAGTTGATTTTTACATGTTTTCAAAAACAATTAAAGCATCTTTCATTTTATTGTGATTAACTCTTATTAGTCTTTATGCACCAGCAATGAAGTGACAAAAACAGATCAAGACAAATTCTGGTACACAAGGGTGGAATTCTTATTATTTTAGAGCAAGTGTTTAAATTTTTTACTACATTACTGATATTTAGATTTTAAATACATGAGCAAGTCATGAATATTTAAGCAATACTTGAATTTACTTTTTTTTTTTTGTTTAACAGGAATACTGTAAGATGCACTCCACTGACTGTTGTAGTAAAAAGACGCACTGATCTGTTAGCTGAAATTACTGACGATGGTTTTAATCCAACTAAAATATTCATAGACCAGGGACACTCTATCAAATGGCAGTGGAAACAGTGCACAGCCCCTCACTCTGTACAGGAAGTGAAATATGCAATAGAAAAAGGATGTTTTATTAAGGGAGCAGAAAATGCAGAGTAAGTTCCAATTGGCTTTGTTGAATTACTTCTACTTCCTTGACATATCAATAAAACTCAGCAATGATATTATATAAACAAAAATTTTACCAAATAAAATATAAAATTTATTTGAATCAATATGCTATTCAATATTATGTTTTTGTGTATATTTTCAGAGTTGTTAAAACAGTAACAGGAAGCTTTAGACAAACCTTCATGTAAGTATTCTATTTTGATCTGCAGGGGCAAACTAAACCTTGATCATGACATTGCTACTAATTATGATTCTCTAAATAATACAGTTTCAAACTTTTGTTATGTGACTTTCAAATGAAAGCTTACAAAATCTTGCTCATTATGTATATTATACACATCAGATAGTCGTGAGATACAGTTATTAAATAGCTTTGAATTGTTGAGTTTTCTCAGTTAAATAAATCACATATTTTCACCGGTGAAAATAAAGGATTTCTAGTCTCCTGAGGAAGTGACGTCACAATATCTCGTGAATGTCGTCAAGTAAACAACTGGCACATTGAAATGAAAAAAATAATCTGCATATAAAATCTTGGTTTTTGAGTAGAAAATCTATTTAATAAAGAGCATAACTAATAAATCAGCATGAATATCAATAAAAGTGTCATGTCGATCAATGCAGTGGAGTAAAGCCGTTGCAGAAGAAGCTCTGTTACTTATTTAATCCTTCTGCATTTTTAGGCACTCATTACATTTTTATTGATATTCATGATGGTCAATTACATGTACTTATACAATAATTATATGAGATGTTGGAAGGATAAGTAAACAAGTTGATAAGACGGGAAGTTGGCAGTCAAAACAAGCTAATAAGGCAAGTTTTACTGTATTTTTTAAGGTCATCCACACAAACTGAAATTGTTTATTGCTTTGACAGTAATCTAACAGTCATGCATCTGATACTAAACCAATTCTTTGGCACTTTATCTTTCCAGAGACAAGATTAAACATTTTTCTACAACATATTAGCATATTTAAGTTCGGCATAAAAACTAGATCAAATGACGAGGGTTGTTTATCTGAAAGGAACTGACAGCCTAAAATCGTCATTTTTGCAATTTTTTTGCAGGGGAGGGGTACATTTTTTGTATCCCCAGATGATCAAAAGGGCATAAGTGCCCAAACTTGTGTTCATTGTAAAGGATATTAAATTATTTTAATTTGGTACCACATTTCAGTACATATTACTTATCGTTAAAAATTATGGAGCTTAAAAGATGAAACTTAGGTGAAAACGCAAAAACAAGAATTTTTTCATGGTGTACTATAAAAGTGGCCCTATACTGTCTATGTGTGCAGGTTGTGTTCGTGTTAACATGTTTTATTTTGAAGAGGGGACATAGAAGGACTGAAAAAAATCAGTCTGGTTTGGAAGTGTGGGAGTGCACGGAAAAAAGTGTTTCCAGCCCACGTACTATTACCTTGAATACATAAAATACACCGATTTATTGTCTTATAACTACTGATGTCTTCCAAATGGACAAACTTAATTGACAGTAACTATGTGTTTCGTATATCTATGCTTGACTTGAGACTATTTTTTGAAATGTTTATGTTACTTTTCTTTGCATAAAAACCCAGTGAAAATCAATAATTTAAATGCACAAATTAATTCATTTTCATGTTCCCATCAAACACTTAATTAAAAGTTAATTAAAGATTGTTTGTACAGTATAATCCTTTGTTTTGTAAGTTTTCCACCTATTCCCACATGAATTTTTACTTTTTCTGACCTGATATTTAAAAAGTGGGAATAGAAGGAATGAACCTGCTGGACTACAACATAGATTGGAAAAAGTTTTTGGTGGGTTGCTTTTGTTAACTAATCAACACAATCAGGATCCTTTTGAATTGTCCAACAATACGGTTCATTCCTCCTATTCCCACTTTTTAAATATCAGGTCAGAAAAAGTAAAAATTCATGTGTTCCTATTAATCTCATTGGCTAATACGCTCACGTGATTTTAAGAATATTCAATATATTTCAGCATTGTTTCTAATTTTAGATATATTGACGCCATGTTTCTATTTTTAAGTATATTGACGCTATATTTCTATTTTTAGTTTTATTGACACTTCATGTCTGGTTGGACTTTCCGATATAGTGTTTCACTAAGAAAGGTCTTATGAAAAAAATATTTAAATAAATATTGGAAAACGATTTACACATTAATAGGAGTTTCCGCCAGGGAAATAAGAGGGGATATGAAAATGTTTTAATGGAGCAACCACTGAAATCAATGAAAAATATATTTACATTGTCAAATGTTTTTATTGCACACTTCATGTAAACACGCTAATAAAAAGGCTTGTAACTTGTTTGTTTTTTTTATTTTCAAATATAGAGAAATGTCGTTATTTATTTATCAAAGAGCACTCGTGTAACCCATTCTAGATGATGGCAGATCCACACCCACCTTCAAATAAAGGTTGTATTTCTAATTAAGTTCCTACGTATTGACAAAATTTTCCTTTACAAAACTGTAATGAGATACCATAAAACTACATATGTAATATAAAAATGATGGACTTTACTCTGTCAATATGTTATATATGGACCTGTTAGGAATATATTGACCTCGGACTTCGTCCTTGGTCAATATAAACCTAACAGGTCCATATAAACATATTGACTTCGTAAAAAGTCCATAATTGATAAATATTTTCCCACTGCTTTGACTTTCTTTATTCTTTAAATATTTTAGGAGGCCAGGTTTATACTTTTTCCAGACAGAAAGTGGAGAAGTAGAAAAAGTTCATCATTGTGTTGTCCATGTCAGAGAAACACAAAGGTTTGTTATTTTTTTAAAATATCAATGATATAAAAATTGTAAAATGGAATACTAAAACATGTACAATGCTTAATACACAAAACAATCAGATTTCCAACTGAAAAAAGCAAAAAATCACTGTACAACAAATACGATAGAAACTGTCAGAGAGTACGTTTAACATAACACAAGATCCAGTTGCAGTTTTGTCATTTATCATGGCTTGAGAGAGAAAATTTGCTATAATAAACATATCTGCCTTGATAAAAGATTTAATATGCATACATTTGGCATACAAAGGAAAACATGTGTATGTATATTGTATTTCAGGGAACACAAAGTAGAATTATTAGACAGATCATTCCAACCAATGATATTACTGATAGAAGAAGGTGATAGAGTATGGTGGCACTGGGATAAATTTAAGGTAAAACTTTATTCAATCAATTGAAAAACAGATGATAAAATATTTATACTAAGGTAAACTTGCCCGTGCGGTACTGTGATATACGAATTAGAAAATATTTTAACTATGGTTGTTAGACTGACAGAATGAATTTTTTTTAACATTTATGAAAAACACAGAAAATTTTTATTCTAATGAACTTAAGTTGGTAATGCTAAACTTGATTGGATGGTTTCAGAATTTAATGGAGTAAAATCCACAATTTATTGTCAGAACCAATAACAATGCAATGATGCAGATGCATACCAAACTTCCTGTGATTTTAAAAGAGATTTTAATATTTTTTTTTCGGATTTGCATTAGAATAGAGATAACCAAAATGTATTTTAGGATATTCAGGGTAAATCTAAGATTTTACTGTCGCAAACATCTGCTCTCTGGCTCCACTAACTCATCACTGGAAATCTTGGTTTTTGAGAGTAAAATCTACATTTTACCCCCTCAGATCCTAAAATAAAGTATGGTAATCTCTTAATTTTCCTCCTGATTTAAAATTTCAACATATTTAATTATTTGTAGTGTAAGAAGTTACATAGTGTTTACCAGATAGAGGCACCAAGTCGAGACCACGGAGACGATGAGCCATATGAAGTAAGTAGTCCCTCTCTATAATTGTTATATTCACAGAATTTTAAAAAAAAATTAAAGTCAGTATACTGTGAAAGTACTTTCATTAAATTTTTGTGGTTTTGCGAAAAATTATTATTTCATGAAATTCTGATTTTGTGATTTGTTGGCGTTTCCATTCAAAGTGAAAATAGGTAATTCCTTGGGTTTTAAATTTCGTTATTTCAGTCAACAATGAAATCCATGAAAATTGGAACCCCATGAACAATAGATCTTTTACAGTACTCTGTTTAGAGTCGCATTACATGTCTCGGCATTGTGTTTAGATATAATTGTCTGTCTGCAAAATTTAAATTGAAAATTGTATCAAATTTGGTAACTTACTATAAAATCTATAGCCAAAATCTTTGAATTTTAATAATGTTTACTTAACCTGTTTGTTAGAAGTACAGTGAATTGTAAGACTCTTGATAAAAGAATTCTTATATTGCAATGCTTACAATTTATTGGGAATTTGTACGAGTTTCCTTTGATCTCAAGAAGCAAATATTTTTCAGTATTTGCTAATGCCCGAATCTGAAAAAATATTGGCAAAAAGTATCTTAGGCCATGCCTACTTTGTCAATCAGAATCAATGAAACAAAGAAATATACATCTATAGAGACTCCTACCGGATCGTACAAATTCTTCAACTAATCAATACTAGTCAATTTCACGATTTGTTGAAAATTAACATTCATCTCCAAATTTGTTCTATCATGAATGATTTATTTAATTCCGAAAAAAAGAATAATAGAAGTTTTGATTTTGATACAAGAAATATTGGCTCCAATAATGGACTCGCCCACAAGGGGCTCGTCCATTTTTGTTCGCCAATATTTCTTGTATCAAAAACAAAACTTCCGTTATTCTATATATATTCTTAATTGTCTAGGATTATAAAGTCTTTTTTAAAGCTTATGAATAGAAAACTAGAAAACAAAGAGTAATTTTTACAAATTATTTTTCAGCCTATACAGAGTGGATTCAGGAGTTCAATTCCAAGGTTAGTGTTTGTCAGAAATGTTCTGATTTTTGTCTTGCCGGCGACGAAAGGTGCAGAAAGCAAGACATATGAGTACAAAGTATGACGGCAATGGCGGCGACGGCGACAGTGTAAACTTTGATGTTAAGTTTTTGTGATTAGGTCAGTTTCTCAGTAACTACAAGTGGTAGGTCAATATTTGGTATATGGGTTGGTCTTGGGTAGTACATGACAGTCTGTCATATGGCTTTTGTCCGTGACCTCAATTTCACGGTCTAGTGAGCATGTTAAGTTTTTATGATTAGGTCAGTTTCTCAGTAACTATAAGTGGTAGGACAATGATATATGGTATATGGGTTGGTTTTGGGTAATACATGGCTGTCTGTCATATGGCTTTTGTCCTTTATCTCAATTTCACAGTCTAGTGAGCATGTTAAGTTTTTCTGATTAGGTCAGTTTCTCAGTAACTAGAAGTGGTAGGTCAATGATATTTGGTATATGGGTTGGTCTTGGGTAGAACATGACATTCTGTCATATAGTTTTTGTCCTTGACCTCAATTTCACGGTCTAGTGAGCATGTTAAGTTTTTCTGATTAGGTCAGTTTCTCAGTAACTATAAGTGGAAGGTCAATGATATTTGGTATATGGGTTGGTCTTGGGTAGTACATTGCTGTCTGTCATACGGCTTTTGTCGACCTCAATTTCACGGTCTATCGACCAAGTTAAGTTTTCTGATGAGGTCAGTTTCTCAGTAACTACAAGTGGTAGGTCAATGATATTTGGTATATTGGTTGGTCTTGGGTAGTACATGGCTGTCTGTTATATGGCTTTTGTCCTTGACCTTAAGTTCACGGTCTAGTGAGCATGTTATGTTTTTTTCTGATTAGGTCAGTTTCTCACTAACTGTTTATTGTAGGCTAATGATATTTGGTATATAGGTTCGTCTCATGTAGTACATAATATTTTGCTATATTTTTTGCCTGTGACCTCAATTTCATGGTCTAGTGAATATGTTAAGTTTTTTAGTATATATCAGTGGTAGGTCAATGATATTTGGTATGTGGGTTGATCTTTTGTAGTACATGACAGTCTGTCAATATTACTTCTGTCTGTGACCTCATTTTCATGGTCTAGTGAGCATGCTTAGTTTTTCATTATCTTTTAATGGTAGGTCACTGATGTGTTGAAAATAGATTGGTCTTGTGTAGTACATGACTGCCTGTTATATGGACTACTGGTGTCTACTGCCTGTTATATGGGTTTTGATCTTATGTTTACATGATATTGAACATTTTGGGTTTATCAGTATCTATTAGTGATAGGCTTGCAGTTAAGTGTTAAGTTTTTGTGATGAGGTCAGTTTGATTTTTCACATCAATTTTAGCTGTCAAGCAGGGACGGGTGAGACATCTGTAAGGGTCTTCACTTGTTTCTTCAGGTGTTGAAACATATATATTTTTCTACTGATGTTTTTTAACCTAGAACACAAATTTGTGTTTTCCTTATTGACGAGAAGAAGCTTTAAAGAGGTTACAAGTGAAAAAAACAAATTTTAGTTGGATTCAAGACAGAAATCTGTTTTTTTAATAAAAATAAGATATTGAAATTGGACAGTCTATAAAGTGAAAAAAATTAATGACTTTGGAAATAGTTTAAGTCATCCAAAGATGAGAAATTTTACCTTGCAGCTAACTGTTTTTATGCCCCTGCAACGAAAAGTCGGGGGGCATATTGTTTTACCCTTGTCCGTCCGTCCGTCTGTCCATACAAATGAAAAACACAACTATTCATGTTTTTTAGAAAGTTTGCAAACAAATTCCAACTACTTCAAAGGAATCTAACTTACAATAGGTAGATGTGCACACACATATCTTTTGGAATATTCAAAATGGCTACCGCCCGGTTGCCATGGAAACTGAAAAAAAAGCGGGAAAATTCAAAGTGCCTATATTTGATGAAACTTTACAAGAAGGATGTCTAGCACCCATAGAAATGATTTTGGGTCTCAGAATTTTCAAAATGGCTGCCGTTGCTATAGAAACTGGAAAAAGGCGGGAAAATTTAAATTGGATGGAACTTTACAAGAAGATTGCCTAGCACCCATAGAATTGATTTTCGGACTCAGAACTTCCCTTTTATGTATTTTGGAAAAAGGGGAGGCATATCATTGTGTCCATACCTGTACTGTGTCAACACCAGTATCGTGTCAACACATGCTTAAATTTGCACTTGCCATATTGATTCAGGGTTCAATGAGCGGGGGCATAATTGGTTGCCATTCGGCGACAGCTCTAGTTTCTTGCAGAAATTAGAAAAAAAACATTTGTTTTATTTTATATTTCAGCAAACAAGGACTTTTATCACATGAGTTTTATACTCCTGGAGTTTATTATTACTCAGATCAAAATTTCCAAGAGGCAGCAGAATACATTGGAACCATTATAGTCAAACCAAAACAAAGGGAACACTATGTAGAATTGACAGAGAAAGGATTTGCACAAGGTAAAAAATCATAGTCTAACCCAAAGAAAGGGAACATGATGTTGAATTGCATAGAAAGGATTTACATAAGGTAAAAAATCAAATTCAAACCAAAGCAAAAGGAACACTATATAGAATTGACATAGAAAGGATTTGCACAAGGTAAAAAATCATAGTCTCACCAAAACTTGGGGAACATTATGTAGAATTGACAGAAAAAGGATTTACATAAGCTAAAAAATCAAATTCAAACCAAAAGAAAGGGAACATGGTGTAGAATTGGCATAGAAAGGATTTGCATAAGGTAAAAATCAAATTCAAACCAAAACAAAAGGAACACTATATAGAATCGACAGAAAAAGGATTTGCATAAGGTAAAAAATCAAAGTCAAACCAAAACAACTCTGTAGAATTTACAGAAAAATAATTTGCACAAGGTAAAAATCAAAGTCGGACCCTAACAAAGGGAACAATATGTATGATTGACAGAAAGGATTTGCACGAGGTAAAAAATCAAAGTATTTTCATTTGTTAACAATTGGTATGGTGGAAAACTTTTCTTCAGATAAAAATAAAAAAGACTGAGGCCATCCTTAAAAAAGTGTTTGTTTCCCCATACCCCTACCCACATTTTTGAAGGTGGGTAGGCAGGTAGGTGGTTTTTTTTTTTTTTTTATTTTCAAAATTTATCATGTTTTAACGGTATAATTGTTTCAGCTCTCTGACAGATGCCAATTTGGTTCCATTTGCATGTTTTGAGGAAAACTGAGTTTTATATGGCATAAATTGTTGCATGTTTCGTCTGTCTGTATTTACATGTATTCAGTATTATGAACACTTTTTTCAGCTAGTATTCTTGGTTTCTGATGCTTTCAACATATGTAATGCTTATAAATGAATACTGGTTTAATTGTGTGTCTTCCTTATTGACGGTTTGTCGACTACACTAAATGGGTATGGTTGCCACCCCAAAACATGTTTAACCCTGCTGTCCAGTGTCAGTAACTTTTTTTTTTCAGAATTGTTATTTTCTTTTATTTTGGTAATGTTTTTATGGAAACCGTAAACTGTTGAGCACCCCACTTACATTCCATTTTTGTTTAGATAGATATACATGTATGACATTCACATATGAATAAGAATGGAAATGGGTAATATGTCAAAGAGACCACAGCTGCATCCAAAAAAAGGGAATTAACAACACAAGGCCACCAATGGGTCCTCAATGAATGGTAGGGCATCCCACACCTGCAGACAGGATGCACATGTTCACCTGTAACTGTGGTGATGTTAAGGACTGTATAGGGATCTCGGTGTGTAATTTTGTGATTATTTAGGGATGGATGTTGTCTTGTTAAGTGATTAACATCCACTCCATATCATTTTATTACTACATGTATATCAGTGATTTTTTAAGTGTACTAAGTGTCTGTATGAACATTCAAACTCCAGGTTTAAATCTATTTAATATATTTTTTTAAAACATTAAAGAATGTAAGGGAAAGACTTTAAGACACACACACAATCTGACAAAGAATTTGGCCAGTTCCCCTATTCTAAAGGAACATATTCTTTGCAGAGGAAATATATATCATTATACCCCCCACAAACAAAGTTTGGGGGGGTATATAGGAATCACCCTGTTTGTCCGTCCGTCTGTCCGTCTGTCCGTCTGTCAACACTTCTCGTAAGCGCAACTCCTCTTAAACCACTTGAAGGATTTTGATGAAACTTTACACAAAGGAAGGACACTATATGGAGATGTACATGAAGGAATATAATTATTGTCCGAAACCAGGAAGGGGAGATAATCCGACTTTGACTTTTCCTTGATTCCCTATTTATGGGTTACCTCGTAAGCGCAACTCCTCTTAAACTACTTGAAGGATTTTGATGAAACTTTACACAAAGGAAGGACACTATTAGGAGATGTGCTTGAAGAAATATAATTATTGTCCAAAACCAGGAAGGGGAGATAATTGAACTTCGACTTTTCGTTGATCCCCATGTATGGGTTACCTCGTAAGCGCAACTCCTCTTAAACCACTTGAAAGAATTTAATGAAACTTTACACAAAGTAAGAACACTATATGGAGATGTGCATGAAGGAATATAATTATTGTCAGAAACCAGGAAGGGGAGATAATTCAAATTTGAGTTTTCATTGATTCCCCATGTATGGGTTACCTCTTACGCACAACTCCTCTTAATCCACTTGAAGGATTTTGATGAAACTTTAGACAAAGGAAGAGCACTATATGTAGATGTGTAAAATGTTAAATAGGCTGAAAAGGGTGAATTTTATATTTGTCTGATTTAGACAGAGTGTTTTCATTTGAACCCTTGTGAAAAGTTTTTTCTTGAAGATTATATCATTGTGTCCACACTTTTACTGTGTCCGCTCCTGTATTATGTCCAAACCAACTTAATTTTGCACTTACCATATCTATTCAGGGTTCAATGAGCGGGGGGTATCTTTGGTTGCCATTCGACGACAGCTCTTGTTTATAATAAGTACTCATAAAGAGAGCACAGGTGAATATAGATACGATGTACACTACGTTTACACCGGGCCTGCTCCATTACGGGTAATGGAACTGAGTTGTAACCCTCACAGGAACGTAGTGGACTGAGGGTTACGTTATCGTATCTATGTTCAAACGTGTTCAGTCAACTTTTGTCACCAACCTGTACCAGAACATCGTTCCTTTTATTTAAAACTACATCGGATACATCCTCCAAGACCTCTTTTCAAATGCAACTTAATTTCAAACTGTAAAGTCTATTTGTCACCAGAGTTTCACCTAACCGTTTAAGTACAGGGATTCGCTTCCGTAAGAATACTATCAATGTGTGGTTAACTGAAAAATCAGTCGACCTCACATTGATAGTATACTAACGAATGCGAATCCCTGTAGTTTGAGTACTTTATTGTAACTGAAATGGACGGACATGCAGATTCTTTCTTCCATTTTGTTAAATTTGAAGTGTAAATCCCGGACCCAAAGTCGGATCCGACCCTCAACTTCAGGTTTTGCCGTTTTGGGCTTTGGATAAAAAAAATAATAATCTCGTAAGTCAAAAAAATTTTTTGAGTCTTCGGATATTTTTTGGGTCGGTCGGGGTGTGAGGAAACAAACTTAATTTTAATTTGGGCCTGAACTTGAGGTAAAAAGGGAGAAGTTAACAACAGTTGCCATATCATGCAAATACCTTTTCCAGTCATCAGATTTGCACAAATTGAAAATCAGAAAGAATTCTTTGATGTACAGAACATAAATATTATTTAATCAGAAATTACGAAATCTTCTAAATAAAATAAAAAAAGATGTCCAAATGTACAAATTAAAAAATAAATGTTTTACATTACATAAAACAGAAAGATTGAACCTGAGATAAAGTTTGGGGTGATTTGCATAACAACTCATTGTTACAAATGGAGGTTACAGTATGGTTTACAAATATTTTAACATTCTGCAAAAAAAAAAAAAAACAACAAAAACAAAACATCTGAAGTACTTTAATTATTAGGGCCCGCCATGAAATGGCGGCACCCTATAGTAATCAGCCCGTCCGTCCGTCTGTCTGTCTGTCTGTCTATCTGTCTGTCTGTCCGTCAGCGTTTTCTATGTCGTACGATAACTCAAGATTGCCTGCACAGATTTTTATGATTTTTGTCTCGCCCGCGACGAAAGGCGCGGAAAGCGAGACATATGCGTACAAAGTATGACGCCGACGGCGGCGGCGGCGGCGGCGTAAACTTTCATGTTAAGTTTTTGTGATTAGGTCATTTTCTCAGTAACTATAAATGGAAGGTCAATGATATTTGGTATATAGGTTTGACTTGAGTAGTACATGACAGTCTGCTATATGGTTTTTGTCTGTGACCTCAATTTCACGGTCTAGTGAGCATGTTAAGTTTTTGTGATTAGGTCAGTTTCTCAGTAACTATAAGTGGAAGGTCAATGATATTTGGTATATGGGTTGTCTTGGGTAGTACATGGCTGTCTGTCATATGGCTTATGTCCTTGACCTCAATTTCACGGTCTAATGACCAAGTTAAGTTTTCTGATTAGGTCAGTTTCTCAGAAACTACAAGTGGTAGGTCAATAATATTTGGTATATTGGTTGGTCTTGGGTAGTACATGGCTGTCTGTTATATGGCTTTTGTCCTTGACCTCAAGTTCACGGTCTAGTGAGCATGTTATGTTTTTTTTCTGATTAGGTCAGTTTCTCACTAACTGTTTATTGTAGGCTAATGATATTTGGTATATAGGTTCGTCTCATATTTTGCTATATTATTTGCCTGTGACCTCAATTTCATGGTCTAGTGAATATGTTTAGTTTTTCAGTATATATCAGTGGTAGGTCAATGATATTTGATATATGGGTTGATCTTTTGTAGTACATGACAGTCTGCCAATATTACTTCTGTCTGTGACCTCATTTTCATGGTCTAGTGGGCATGCTTAGTTTTTCATTATCAATTAATGGTAGGTCACTGATGTGTTGAAAATAGGTTGGTCTTGTGTAGTACATGACTGCCTGTTATATGGACTACTGGTGTCTACTGCCTGTTATATGGGTTTTGATCTTATGTTTACATGATATTGAACATTTTGGGTTTCTCAGTATCTATTACTGATAGGCTTGCAGTTAAGTGAACATGTTAAGTTTTTGTGATGAGGTCAGTTTGATTTTTCACATCAATTTTAGCTGTCAAACAGGGACGGGTGAGACATCTTTTAGGGTCTTCACTTGTTTCTTCAGGTGTTGAAACATATATATTTTTCTACTGTTGTTTTTTTAAAGCTAGAACACAAATTTGTGTTTTCCTTATTGATGAGAAGAAGCTTTAAAGAGGTTACAAATGAAAAAAAAAATTTTAGTTGGATTCAAGACAGAAATATGTTTTTTTGATAAAAATAAGATATTGAAATTGGACAGTCTATAAGGTGAAAAAAATTAATGACTTTGGAAAAAGTTTAAGTCAACCAAAGATGAGAAATTTTACCTTGCAGCTAAGTGTTTTTATGCCCCCGCAACGAAAAGTCAGGGGCATATTGTTTTACCCTTGTCCGTCTGTCCATCTGTTCGTCTGTCCGTACAAATGAAAAACACAACTATTCATGTTTTTTAGAAAGTTTGCAATCAAGTTCCAACTACTTCAAAGGAATCTAACTTACAATAAGTAGATGTGCACACACATATCTTTTGGAATATTCAAAATGGCTGCGGTTGCCATGGAAACTGAAAAAAAAGCGGGAAAATTCAAAATGCTTCAAATTTGATGAAACTTTACAAGAAGGATGTCTAGCACCCATAGAAATGATTTTGGGTCTCCGAATTTTCAAAATGGCTGCCGTTGCTATAGAAACTGGAAAAAGGCGGGAAAATTTGAAGTGCCTCAAAATGGATGGAACTTTACAGGAAGATTGCCTAGCACCCGTAGAATTGATTTTTGGACTCAGAACTTCCCTTTTATGTATTTTGGAAAAAGGGGAGGCATATCATTGTGTCCATACCTGTACGGTGTCAACACCAGTATCGTGTCAACACATGCTTAAATTTGCACTTGCCATATTGATTCAGGGTTCAATGAGCGGGGGCATAATTTGTTGCCATTCTGCGACAGCTCTAGTTTCTTTCAGAAATTAGAAAAAAAACATTTGTTTTATTTTTTATTTCAGCAAACAAGGACTTTTATCACATGAGTTTTATACTCCTGGAGTTTATTATTACTCAGATCAAAATTTCCAAGAGGCAGCAGAATACATTGGAACCATTATAGTCAAACCAAAACAAAGGGAACACTATGTAGAATTGACAGAGAAAGGATTTGCACAAGGTAAAAAATCATAGTCTAACCCAAAGAAAGGGAACATGATGTTGAATTGCATAGAAACGATTTACATAAGGTGAAAAATCAAATTCAAACCAAAACAAAAGGAACACTATATAGAATTGACATAGAAAAGATTTGAACAAGGTAAAAATCATAGCCTAACCCAAAACTAGGGGAACATGATGTAGAATTGACAGAAAAAGGATTTGCACAAGGTAAAAAATCAAAGTCAAACCAAAACAACTCTGTAGAATTTATAGAAAAATAATTTGCACAAGGTAAAAATCAAAGTCACACCCAAACAAAGGGAACAATATGTATGATTGACAGAAAGGATTTGCACGAGGTAAAAAAAATCAAAGTATTCTCATTTGTTAACAATTGATATGGTGGAAAGCTTTTCTTCAGATAAAAATTAAAAAAAATGAACTTGAGGAAAAAAGGGAGAAGTTAACAACAGTTGCCATATCATGCAAATACCTTTTCCGGTCATCAGATTTGCACAAATTGAAAATCAGAAAGAATTCTTTGATAAACAGAACATAAATATTATTTAATCAGAAATTAAGAAATCTGCTGAATAAAATTAAAAAAAAAGACGTCCAAATGTACAAATTAAAAAATAAACGTTTTACATTACATATAACAGAAAGATTGAACCTGAGATAAAGTTTTCGGTGATTTGCATAACAACTCATTGTTACAGATGGAGGTTACAGTATGGTTACAAATATTTTAACATTCTGCAAAAAAAAAAACAACAACAAAAACAAAACATCTGAAGTACTTTAATTTTCTTAAATAAGAATCAAAAAGGGTTTCCAGAAAGTAAAAATTTAATAGAAAGATAAAAATAGATCATAGGACAGATGTGTGAAAGAAATAAAATTAGAAAGAAATATAGCAGCAAAATAAAATGAAATAGATTTTTTGTAGATGTTGTAAATATCCAGACAGGAGATAGAATATGGTGGACATGGAATGCTGATGAATGTCTCAAGAAAAATCAGCTGTTTTATATCTCTGAAGTGGATAAAGTGCTAAATCCTTTGGCTAAATTGCCATCTACTGAAAAGGGTATGCATAGTAGTAAGACTCACTATGTATCATCTGTACACAGGATATGACTGGTTTTTGTTTAAATTTCAATGAAGGCTACCATTAGTGTACGTGGATCCAGTTTATAGCTTCTAAGTAGTAATTGTATATTTCATTGAAATTTAAACGAAAACCAGTCCTGGTACCTATATCCTGTGTATGGATAATACAGGGTAAGACTGAGGAAGAAATACTGATTGGAGAGAAAACGTCTTTGTCACCAATGAGCTATACCTCTGATGAAGATTTGTTACAGTTTAAGGTGATATGTATCTTCCATCATGTCTTCTACGTGTCATATCACTGTGAAAACCTAGCACATTAAGTTAGATAGACACTTATATTTATATCCATGAGATTTTGCTATAAGTCTGCTCAATTGGAGAACCAATCCTACCAACCCGAAATCTGTAATAAAAAGTATGGGTCACCATACTTGTTTTTTCTAGAACAGAGGTAAAAGTTTGCTCCTTTTAAGCCATTTTTCACCTAATTTTACAAAGAATGCACAGGGAAAATATGGAAATTCAATTTTCAGTTAATAGAAATTAACCTTTTTTCCATGAGAATTTTATATATTTTTGAAAATAGATAGTTTATGATATGATCTATTGATTAAAATGAAAAAATGTATATGTCACCATGCTTTTAACCAATATATTTAACAAAGTGTCCGGATTAAACATTATTTACAGGAAAAGGGAAGTAATTCGCAGCAAACTGGACTTAATATGAAGTTTCACATGTGTCACTCAATTATGACGTCATAAAGGAAAAGCCATCAAATTACTGTTCTGGCCAGAAAATCAAACCTAATCCATTTCCGACTCTTTATTTTTCAAATGCGCAGCTGAACTGCCCAGCGCAACAGTATCTATCTACCTTTAGCTATGTGTGCTTCATCCATTCCAAGTTTTGCAGAATCAAATCCTAAAAAGAAATATGTACTTTGTTCATTTATGACTTGTATCCATTTTCAATGTTTTTTCATAGATTTTGATTCATTTATGTTCTTCTACTTAACTTCACAAATCAAATGCAGCTACTAGTATGAATATGGAAGCATCTCTGATGTATGATGCACTGATGAACTTATGTGCCATTTTACAAGAGCATTGCATTCTGAAATGAATATAAAGTATTTATTACATCTAGATGTTTCAAGGTAGTTGTATTCTAAAGGGGCTATGTATCCTGAAATCCAACCAATTTTCCCAACCTTTCTGATTAATTGACTGAAAAACACTTTAAGTGAGGCTGATTTTTCTTGGTTGTTTGGCTTTGTTTTCTGTCATTCTCTCTTCACATCCTACATCTCTTCACATTTTCACATTCATTTTTAGTGACAATTCTGCATGGAGCTTACATCCCATTTAAACCAAAGGGTACACTGATTTTATCATATCTATGTGTTCAGTGGGTGTATTTCAAAGATGATGCATAGCCAGCATGAAAAAGCTTTCCAAACTGTTCAAAAAATCTTTGAGTGTAGATATCAAAATTTTACATAATAAGGAAATAAATAAACTTTATTTATGAATATATTTCAGTTATTGAATGCTTAAATTTTGTTTGATTGCAGAAAAATATCAACATCTTGATGAAGATGCCATCAAGATGTGTACTAGTGTTGGTCTATCTACTACGCAATTCACTACCATAGGAGTATATAATTACAGAGTCACTAACGGACCAGACAGCATGAATACTTGCTCTGTCATTGTCAATCCTGGATCAAAGGTTTAATATTTCACATAATATGTTAATTACAAGGAATTAAAAATAATGTCAATTAAAATTATGAATTTAAACACCTGTTGCATATAAATGCATATGTGGATATGCCTTTGATTGCCTTTATCTGCTTTATAAAGACAAATACAACTTTGAAAGGTGTTACTTTTTTGTTCAGTTTATTTTGTTTTGAACTTAACAGCAAGATATTCTTTCTAATGATGAAATAGATTTGATGTTATACAATGTACCGTATAAATGGTTATTTTCGCTGGACACAAATTTTGCGATTTCTTTCAAAATCGCTGCACTTTATTTTAGCTGTACTCAAATTTTCGCGATTGCTTATCATTCACTGTATAAAATCTCATACAAGAAATATTTCGCGGTATTCAATTTTCGCGACTTCAAAATGGTCGCGAATAAAGCGAAAATTAAGTCCGCGCGAAAATAACCACTTATGCAGTATAAATACATGTAATTGAAAGACTGAGAGCCCATGTGTTTCTGCTACCATATACCTTATGTTTCACATAGGTCGAAATCTCAAGAAAAAATAGTATAAAACAGAATAATTCTTATTTTTTATAGAATCACACCATTCATTTAACAGACAATGGATTTGAACCTAAAGTTATTACTGTGCGTCCAAATGATAGAGTTTGGTGGGTGTGGCAATCCAGCAAGAAACCACATGACATTATACAGGTAGGTCACATGACTAACTATTTGATTTTATAAAATTTATTTATTTTACAGATGTTCATCTTTCTTTGAATATTTGTACTATTGCAGCTATAGCCACTATTCTGAATGCTTGTTTGTAATCTCTTCCCCAAAATTACATTTGATTTATGCAATGATAACTCTAATGTCATATTTATTTTTAAGTATATTACTTAGTCATTTTCCTGCATATAATTTCAGAAATGAAGTTTTCAACAGATCACTAGTATAAAATAGCCTATAAAAACTTGTTTGATAAAATAATTCAGTGATTTCAAAATATGCTTTTGCCTAAGTGAAATGTTCTAAAGATACTTATTTTAGCATTCAATTATTTCAGGTATCACATCAAGGAAAGCCTATAGATGGAGGATTTTGTAGTGGTATGGCTAGAGATGCACCGTCAGCATATGTCCATCAATTTATAACTCCTGGTGTCTTCTATTTTATAAGGTATGATTTGTGTAAAAAATGGTGTATGGCTGTTTTAATGCAATAGGATAAAAACGTGTTATCTTTTTCAATGTAAGCATGATTTTACCAACTCATAACAACCAGTACTTGTAATATTTGATGGTGTAAAATTGATATAATAACAAATTTGTATTTTAAGCCATAAGGATACTCTGATCACTTTCAGTCATATGATATTTGTGAATCTAATGGGATATTATGCATAAATACAATCAGAGAATATGAACTCATATCCCCTGTGAAGCCAGAATAACAATTATATTCTCATGAAGTGCTCTTGATTTTCTTTTAAAAGCATTTGAAAATCATGTTTTTGTTACCGCTGAGATATTCTCTCATATCCCTTGTCAAGATAACCAATCAAATTACAGAATTAATCAGGATATTTCATTTCATCAGAATATAGTATTATATCTTATTTAATATGGACAATATAAAGGTATGCAGTATGATAGATTAAAAGATATGCCTTTTTCTTTACAGTTCCTGTTTACCAAAAGTCTTTGGTGCCATTGTTGTTTCTACACAACCACAGGTATACATTTTCTATTCAAATATTGCATGTCTGTTGTAAATTGATTTATATTTTGATATACTTTTGTGAAAATGCATCATTTATTTCACTAGTTTACATTATTCAGAATTGAAATGAAGAAATTTGTTATGATATAACAAGTATAAAGTAGTAAAACATTGAAAATGTCCTGAAGAAGATGTTTGATAGACAATAGTTATTTTTAAATGTGAAGCATGTAAAGGAAACTGCAAGACACAAATAAAAAATTCCGTCTTTAAATGTATGGTTGAGTGGGTAAATTTAACTTTGTATGTCATGGCTTGATCAATTAAATGTACCTGTATACTAGAAGCTGAACAAAAAAAAATAGATAAAAAAACTAAAAAAAAAACATTTTTTAAAATATTCATGGTATAATTTCTGACTTAGTATGTGGAAAAAAGTGTACTTTTATATTTTAACAAGACTGTCGACCATTTTGTATGCAATGTATGTGGTAGACTTTTGATGAATTTGGGTTTTCTATTTAAACATCACATAATTTCGTTACAATTGATAGCCTTTTAACAACTCCTAAGCAAGAATTAACATGTTTGTGACTTTTACAGGTACATGAAGTAAATGTAGCTATTGAAATAAAACCAGACCCTGTGACAGTGAAAGCCAATGATATAGTATGTTGGATATTCAGAGGATTACGTTCATATGATGTTGCCGAAGTACAAAAAATAGATCAACTGACTACCGAGGAATTAGCATCAAAAGAAGTTACTCCAAGGTAAAGATTAACACTATATAGTATGTGACTTTGATAGCCTTTCCATTCTTCATTATGTGATTTACAAGATAAAAAACTGACACATTGCAATTTGACTATCTTTATTGCCATTAAAATATAATTTCTGGTTATTTTCCAGGTTGATACTTAAAGTTTTCTGATAGAAGTTTGACCCTCAAGGTAGTAAAGGTCATAAACCATTCATTCAGTTTGAAAGTTCAGGTGTACTTTTCCTTTCCATGTTGTTATGAATATCAAGTAAACTGGCACATATCCAAGCTGAATGCAATGTATAGTGATTTGACTCTACTATTTTGAAGGTCAAACTTTTGTTGAGAAACCAGTAGAGTACCATGTGTCTACCCTGCATAGCAACCAAAAAATCTGTTGTAATTTCTTCCACAAATAGTAAATGACAATGTTTTTAAAAAATACTATTTATCAGAAAAGTAAAACTTGAGGGTCGATTCCAATGCAACAAATGTCACATAAATTATCATTTTCAATATTGTGAGGCATCTTACTGATTGATATACAGTTGAACTTTTATGTCTCAAACCGCATTAACTCAAGTGCCCTTGAATGTCTCAAATCATTTTTGTTGTCTCTTTCTTGAAGTTTAGACATAATTTGATCTCAATAACTCGAACACCCCTCTATCTCCAACCATTTTCATCTGACCCTTGGGTGTTTAAGCCATTGAAGTTTGACTGTATCTGTTATTTTGTACAATTATTTGGAATACAAACAACATGCAGCCAAAGTCCTTTAACTTCTTAAATAATAACTTTTGCAGTGAATTTAAAGTAAGTGATAACTGAGCTGTCAGTCTAAATAACAAAATACCGAAGTTAATGTAACTTTATTTTCTGCATATGGCTATTTCGACAACTCATGTCTCATCAGTACAGATAAAATAAAAACATTTGGAAGACCATAAACTCAATGATCTTTAAAAACTGATTGAGAACGAATAACCAAAGATGATCTAAATGGAAAGCGAAAATCAGCTAAGGACAGAGCTTTGCATGAGGGAGATACTCCTTAGTTTTTAAAAAAATTGGGAAGAAAAAAGATATTGCAGGTTTCTAAATAAAAATGGTTTTCTGGTTGACACCAAAGTTTTGACAACTGGGTTTGTTACTGTGCTTATCCAAAATGCTTTTACCTCTCCCAATAGGTATTGTGCTACCAATCTACTAAATTGGTAACACAATTGGGATGAAAGAGGAATAGGATTGCTGAACCAATCTTACAGTTTTACAACTCAACTGTTGCTATCAAACTATAAAATTGGTTGAACAATTTGAAAAGTTGATACTCACCTCTGGATATCTTCTTAAACTTTATTGTCAATTTATGAAAGAAAACTGCCCTTGTATACCATGAAAATTTTCTTGGTATAGGGAAATTCTTATCTTTACTTTTGCAAATAGTCTTCATCACTTTTCATTATCTTTGTTATGAACACAAAAACAATCTTATAATACCATATCTGACAAGTTTTCATATTTTTCATCTGAATTTTTATTATGATAAACGTTTTGGGGAAGAAAATGTGAAACTACTGTTTTTATTATGGGAGATAATTATATCTTATTTATGACCTCCCTTGCTAATTTTTTCAGTTTTTCCATTTTTACCAAGAAATGATATAAAATGATATTTTTTTAATGAGCATACACCAAACAACACAAAAAATTAATTGTTAACTGAAAATAGACTGTAAAACGAAATATTTGGCATTTTCAATTTTTTCTATGCAATTCCTGAAAACTGAATTGCCCTATGTAAATAAACTCACTATTTAGTTTATATATCTGAATCTGTCACCACACACCAATCTTAAAGTAAAGAATTCCTGTGGTAAGTATCAACTTTTCAAATTGCTAAACCAATTTTACAATTTGATTGCATCAATTTAATTGTAAAATTGTAAGATTGGTTCAGCAATCTTTTACTTCTTTCACTCCAGTTGTGTCACCAATTTGGTAGATTGGTAGCACAATAGCAATTGAAAGAGGTAAAAGCATTTTGGATAAGCACAGTAATAACCTCAGGGACAAACAGTCCATCAGCAGAGGCATCGACCCAATGGTAACTGTAAATTTTGTTTCTGCATATGTCCATTTCCACAAGTTATGTCTCATTAGTGCAGATAAAATCTAAACATTTGGAAAACCATTAATTTGTTAAAAAGGAATAATCCAAAGACAATTGCAGAATCAGAAACACAAAGATACAAAGACAAATTCTATGTTTGACTATTTCT
Organism: Modiolus philippinarum; assembly: GCA_002080025.1. NCBI lineage: Eukaryota > Metazoa > Mollusca > Bivalvia > Mytilida > Modiolidae > Modiolus > Modiolus philippinarum. The sequence continues at coordinate 44,308 of MJUU01065857.1, forward strand.
ACACTTGTGTTATCAGCAGTGTTTGTTCTCAGCTGAAAACATTGTTGACCATGTTTCTTTTTCTAATCAACAGGAGATGTATATCCCATTCTATAGAAAAGACAGGAGTTATGCATTACTATAGTAAATCATTCAAACGACAGAAGAAGGAATCTGAAAATGTAAGATATTTATATGTAATACATGTATTTAAAAGTGCTACAACTAACCAACTTCAAAATAATCATAAGTCATTCAAGGTCAAAGGTGAAAAAGCACATTTTTTCAGTGCACTATGAAATTAGGAGATAACATCAACAAATTATTCAACAAAAATTGAAAAAAAAACACACCAACAAAGGAAATTATACGACTTGATATTTATAACGAAATTGTTTTTGAAAATATTTAGTCAGGAAAAGACAGGATAAGGGATGTTGTCTCCTTGACATTTACCACATTTCCCGTCTTTTCATATGATGTATGTAACAGATATTGATGTATTTTCCCATATTAGCAGGACTTGAATATTACACCAAAATGACCAAACTTTGAATGCATTTTTTTTTTTAACATTTATGATATTTTTATACAAAAACTGCTACTCTAAATGTTGTCCCTGTTATAGTGTTTCAAGTGAAAGCTAATACCAAAATTCTTGGTAGCAGCTTAAACTTT
>MJUU01065859.1:0-12698 GCA_002080025.1 Modiolus philippinarum
GTAAATCATTCCATGTTGATTGATTAACCTTTAGTCATTGTGCAGTTAAATTTGATACTAAAGAGTAAACCATTCCACGTTGATTGATTCACCTTTGGTCATTGTACAGTTACATTTGTTACTTAAGTGTAAGCCATTCAACGTTGATTGATTCACTTGTAGTCATTGTGCAGTTTCATTTGTTACTTAAGTGTAAACCATTCAACGTTGATTCATTCTTCTGTAGTCAATATGCAGTTACATTTGTTACTTAAGAGTAAACAATTTCACTTTGATTGATTCACATTAAGGCATTGTGCAGTTACATTTCTTACTTAAGTGTAAGTTATTCAACGTTGATTGAATCACCTGTAGAAATTGTGCAGTTACATTTGTTACTTAAGAGTAAACCATTCCACGTTGATTGATCCACCTGTAGTCATTTTGCAGTAACATTTTTTTTTTCTGATGTGTAAGCCATTCCGCGTTGATTGATCCACCTGTAGTCATTGGGCAGTTTCATTTTGTTACTTAAGTGTAAGCTATTCAACGTTGATTGATTCACCTGTAGTTATTGTGCAGTTAATTTTTTTACTGAAAAGTAAACCACTCCACGTTGATTGATTCCTCTGTAATCATTGTGTAGTTATTTTTTTTACTGAAAAGTAAACCATTCCACGTTGACGGGTTCATATGTAATCATGGAGCAGTTACATTTGTTACTTGTGTGTAAACCATTCCATGTTGATTGATGCACCTGTAGTCATTGTGCAGTTATATTTGCTACTTACTAGTATGTGTAAACCATTCCTCGTTGATAGGTTGATCAGTAGTCATGGATCAGTTACATTTGTTACTTGTGTGTAAACCATTCCATGTTGATTGATTCACCTATAGTCATTGTGCAGTTATATTTCTTACTTATGTGTAAGCCAATCCACGTTGATCCACCTGTAGTCTTTCAGTCATTGTGCAGTAACATATGCCAATCATGTGTAAACTATTCCACGTTGTTCGATTCACCTATTTTCATTCTGTAGTTACATTTGTTACTTATCAGTAAACCATTTGACGTTGTTTGATTCACATGTCATTTTGAAGTTTCATTTGTTACTTATGTGTAAACCATTCCACGTTGATTAATTCACCTGTAGTTATTATGCAGTTATTTTTTTTACTGAAAAGTAAACCACTCCACGTTGATTCATTCCTCTGTAATCAATGTGCAGTTAAATTTTTACTGAATAGTAAACCACTCCACGTTGATTGATTCCTCTGTAATCATTGTGCAGTTACATTTGTACTTATCTGTGAACCATTCCAGGTTGATTCACCTGTAATCAGTGTGCTGCTACATTTGTTATTTATGTGTTAACCATTCCACGTTTATTGATTCGCCTATAGTCTTTTTGCAGTTACATTTTTTTTACTTTTGTGTAAACCATTTTACGTTGAATCACCTGGAGTCACTGTATTGTTGCATTTGTTACTAATGTTTAAGCCATTCCAAGTTGTTTGATTCACCTATAGTCATTGTGCAGTTACATTTGTTACTTAAGTGTAAACCATTCGACCTTATTGTTTCACCTTTAGTCATTGGACAGTTATATTTGTTAGTTATGCTTAAACCATTCCATGTTGATTTTCCTCTAGTCATTGTGCAGCTACATGTGTTACTTATGTTTAAACCAATCCACTTTGATTGATTCACCTGTAGTCATTGTGCAGTTACATTTGTTACTTAAAAGTAAATCATTGCTCGTTGATTGATTCACCTTAAATCATTGTACAGTTACATTTGTTACCTAAGAGTAAACCATTCAACGTTGATTGATTCACGTTTAGTCATTATACAGTTACTTTTATACTTATGTGTAAACCATTTCAAGTTGATTCACATGTAGTCATTGTGCAGTTACATTTGTTACTGAAGTGTCAACCATTCGACCTTGATTGATTCAATTGTAGTCATTGTGGCGTTACATTTGTTACTAAAGAGTAAACCGTTCCACGTTGATTCACCCGTAGTCATTTAGTCATTGTGTAATTACATTTGTTACTCATGAGTAAACACATTCCAGGTTGTTTGATTCACCTGTTGTCATTCTGCAGTTGCATTTGTTACTTATGTTCAAACCATTCCACGTTGATTCACCAGTAGTCATTTAGTCATTTTGCAGTAACATATGCTACTCATGTGTCAACCATTCCGCGTTGTTTGATTCACTCATTTTCTTTCTGTAGTTACATTGGTTACGTATGAGTAAACCATTCAACCTTGATTGATTCACCTGCAGTTATTGTTCAGTTACATTTGTTACTAAAAAGTAAACCACTCCAAGTTGATTGATTCCTCTGTAATCATTGTGCAGTTACATTTGTACTTATCTGTTAACTGTTAACCATTTCCGGTTGATTCACCTGTAATGAGTGTGCAGTTACTATTGTTATTTATATGTTAACCATTCCACGTTAATTGATTCACTTGTAGTCATTGTGCAGTTACATTTTTTTTTACTTTTGTGTAATCCATTTTACGTTGATTCACATGTAGTCACTGTATAGTTGCATTTGTTACTAATGTGTAAACAATTCGACCTTATTGATCACCTTTAGTCATTGGACAGTGACATTTGTTAGTTATACTGAAACCACTCTACGTTGATTTTCCTCTAGTCATTGTGCAGTTACATTTGTTACTTGTGTCTAAACCAATCAACGTTTATTGATTCACCTGCAGCCATTGTGAAGTTACATTTGTTACTTATGTTTAAACCAGTCTTCGTTAATTGATTCACCTGTAGTCATTGTGCAGTTACATTTGCTACTTAAGAGTAAACCATTACTCGTTGATTGATTCACCTTTAGTCATTGTACAGTTACATTTGTTACTTAATTTAAACCATTCAACGTTGACTGATACACCTGTAGTCCTTGTATAGTTACATTTGGTACCTAAGAGTAAACTATTCCACGTTGATTTATTCACGTTAAGTCATTATGCAGTTACATTTTTTTACTTATGTATAAACCATTTCAAGTTGATTCACATGTAGTCATTGTGCAGTAAAAAATTGTTACTGAAGTGTCAACTATTCGACTTTCATTGATTCAACTGTAGTCATTGTGCAGTTACCTTTGTAATGTTGTGTACACCATTCCACGTTGATTCATCTGTAGTCATTTAGTCATTGTGGAGTTACATTTGTTACTAATGTGTAAACCATTCCACATTGTTTGATTCACCTGTTGTCATTTTGCAGTTGCATTTTTTACTTATGTGTAAACCATTCCACGTTGATTAACCTGTAGTCATTTAGTCATTGTGCGGATACATTTGATACTTAAAAGTAAACCAGTCCACGCTGATTGATTCACCTTTAGTCATTGTACAGCTATATTTGTTACTTATGTGTAATCCATTCCACGTTGATCGAGTCACCTGTGGTTATTGTGCAGTTACATTTTTTACTTAAGAGTAAACCATTCCACGTTGATTGATTCCTCTCTAGTCATTGTGCAGTTACATTTTTTACTTTTGTGTAAACCATTCAATGTTGATTTACTTGTAGTCATTGGGCAGTTACATTTTTTATTTATGTGTAAACCATTTCACGTTGATTGATTCTTCTGAAGTCATTGTGCAGTTACATTTGTTACTTTTGTGTAAACCATTTCTTGTTGATTCATCTGTAAAGTTACATTTGTTACTAATGTGTAAACCATTCTATGTCGATTGATTAACATGTAGTTCATTGTGCAGTTGCATTTGATACTTAAGTGTAAACCATTCGACGTTTATTGATTTATCTTGAGTGATTGTGAAGTTACATTTGTTAGTTATGCTGAAACCATTCCACGTTGATTTTACTACAGTCATTGTGCAGTTACATTTGTTACTTATGTATACACAAATCCACGTTGATTGATTCACCTGTAGTCATTGTGTAAATACATTTCTTACTTATGTTTAAACCAATCTTCGTTAATTGATTCACCTGTAGTCATTGTGCAGTTACATTTGTTACTTAAGAGTAAACCATCCCTCGTTGATTGATTCAACTTTAGTCAATGTTCGGTAACATTTATTATTTAAGTGTACACCATTCAACGTTGATTGATACACCTGTAGTCCTTGTACTGTTGCATTTGTTACCTAAGAGTAAACCATTCTACGTTGATTGATTCCCTTTAAGTCATTATGCAGTTGCATTTTTTACTTTTGTGTAAACCATTTCAAGTCGATTCTCATGTAGTCATTCTGCAGTTATATTTGTTACTTCGGTGTCAACCATTCGACTTTGATTGATCAAAATGTAGTCATTGTTCAGTTACATTTGTGACTTATGTGTAAACGTTGATTCACGTTGATTCACCCGTAGTCATTTAGTCATTGTGCAGATAAAATTGTTGCTTAAAAGTAAAGCATTCCACTCTGATTGATTTACCTTTAGTCATTGTACAGCTATATTTATTACTTAAGTGTAAACCATTCAACGTTGATTGATTCACATGTAGTCATCGAGCAATTAAATTTGTAACTTATGTGGAAACCATCCAACGTTGATGGATTCACTTGTAGTTATTTTGCAGTTACATTTGTGACTTAAGAGTAGACCATTCCACGTTGATTGATTCCTCTGTAGTCATTGTACAGTTACATGTGTTACTTATGTGTAAACCATTCCAGGTTGATTCACCCGTTGTCATTGTGCAGTTACATTTGTTATCTATGTGTAAACCATTCCACCTTGAGTGATTCTTCTTTAGTCATTATTCAGTTAAATTAAATTAAATTTACAAAAATAATTACAAATTAATTAATTAATTAATTAATTAATTCTTGTTCATTTCAGTTATATTTGTTACATATGTGTAAACCATTCCACAGTGAGTGATTCACCTGTAGTCATTGTGCAGTTACATTTTTTACTTATGTGTAAAAATATGTGTAAACCGTTCCATGTTGATTAGTTCATCTGTAGTTATTGTGCACTTACATTTGTTACTTAAGAGTAAACCATTCCACGTTGATTGATTCTTCTGTAGTCTTTGTACAATTACAATTACATTTGTTAATTATGTGCAAACCATTCCAGGTTTATTCACTTGTGGTCATTCTGCAGTTACATTTGTTATGTATGTGTAAACCTTTCCACGTTTATTGATTCTTCTTGTGTAAACCATTTTAGGTTGATTCACGCGTATTCAGTGCATAGTTATATTTGTTACTAATGTGTAATTCATTCCAAGTTGTTTGATTCACCTGAAGTCATTGTGCAGTTATATTTGTTACTTAAATGTAAACAATTCGACGTTCGTTGATTCACCTATAGTCATTGTACAATTACATTTGTTTGTTATGCTGAAACCATTCCACGCTGATTTTTCTCTACACTATTGACAAATATTTTGACTGATTTTACCAGACTCAGTTGCTTTTTGACTTAGAATGTCTGAACAGAGTTGAGAATGACTGTGCTGAATTGACTTAACGCCGATCAGTCTTCTTCAACACTAGTTTTGACTGAAAATGACTGATCAGAGTTGGGTCAACTCATTTCAGTCAATCTCAGACTTTACCTGTGTTGAAAATGTATGACCAGTGTTGAGTCAACTTCGGTCAGTCATTCTCAACACTACCTGTGTTGTAAATGACTGATTTTTGTTGAGAGTGTCTGTTCGGTGTTAAGTCAACGCTGATCAGTCATTTTCAACGCTACCTGTGTCGTAAAAGACTGATCCGTGTTGAAAATGAATGACCAGCGTTGACTCAACATCGGAGAGACATTTTCAACACGGGTCAGTCTTTTACAGCACAGGAAGTGTTGAGAACGACTGATCAGTGTTGATTCACACTAAACAGACACTCTCAACAGATATCAGTCTTTTACAACACAGGTAGCGTTCAGATTGACTGATCGGCATTTACTCAACACTGGTAAGACTTTTACAACACAGACAAATCATTTAGAACAAAAGTAAAGATTTTTTATTTATTTAATCCAGATATTAATTTTTTTTATGTATTTATATTATTTATATTTTAATTATTTATCCTATAGATTTCATTTATATTTTTTGTGAAGATTTGTTTATGTTCAATTTTTTATTTAATTTTACTTATGTTTTTAATTTTTATTTATTCATTTTTATATATAACAACTCTTCACATTCCTGGCCTTTTCTTTTTATTCGTTCCTGTATCTTTTTGCAACTGTATCTTTTTGCAAAAATGTAAAGACAAACTGAAACTGTAAAGATGAATATACATATAACCGTGCCAGACCATACCTACGAGCTGGAATGATTTGTGAGTATCGCGAAAATTTTCAAATGATATGTATGATATTTTTTGTAGACCAGCTCTTTGTCACGTTTCTTCAGAATAAAAATTAAAAAAATAATTAGATTTATGTTTTCTTTACTTTAATTTCCGAAACAGTGACTCTTCCGTACAGAAAGTAACATAAAACCAGAGAAATATAATTAATTACTAGTATATGTCTCTGCATATAATTCACAAATCGAACAAAATGATAATCAAAGTAAGTACATTTGTATTCTTTGCCAATTAACAAAACTGCAGTTCACACTTTCGATTTCGGTATAAAGCCAATATTTTTATCGATCGTAATATTAACAGACACACAGTCTCAACTCTTCAAGAGTTATTGTAAACATGTACACGTCGGAGTTATGTCCATCGGGTTGATAGTGAGGTCTAAAATATTTTACGAAAGGATATGGAGTAAACGAACATGAGACCATAACACAAATGTTAACTCCAGCTGCAATACTTTAAATGAGCTGTATGGCCTTTATACTCTTTTGCATAAAAGTCTTTATACTCCTTTGTAAAGTCTTTATACTCTTTTGCATAATTGAATATTTTATGTGATTTCCAAATTTTGTGTCCGCACAAGATATGTTTTCTTCTGTTATAATTCTTTTTTTGGTTTACTGGTTGATCTAGCAAATGATTGTGTATTGCATATGTTCTTTGTAGCAAAGACATTTAAACGTGTAAACTTGTAAATGTATGTCCATGTCTGTAACGGTTGTTGCTTGACATGTAATGTCTAAATAAGTCAAATATTGGAAAGCTTAATATCTTTTGATATCCGTTTAGTTTATTACCACTTGTCTTGTTGATATCAAAAGGTAAAAGGTTAGCTATTTAGAAGAAAAATACAATTCATGCAAAGTATGTCCTGGCTTGTTTGCTTTCAATGCATGTAAATTCTGTGAAATCCAGACACGAAAGTCCAACTTGGCATATTTAATGTTTCACATATTTTTATTTGCAAAAGTATAATCTGAAACGAATTATACCTCTTCCATTTTATCTTTACCTTTTAAAATATGTAATAAATAGCAATGATGGATGTTGTTTTGTTGTTTGTAAGCAAATAGTAACTGATTGTTCGATTATTTTAGTTTATATTGAACTTTAAGGCAACAATAGCAATGGCGGATACCGAGGGCATCCTGTAACTTGAAACCACTCCCTTTGTAGAAAAAAAAATATTAGTGCAGAAGTTAGACACCATAACAAAAAAAAAACAAAAACAAAAAAAAATGACCAAAGTCTTCTTTTACAAAGGCTGGAGCAAACTCAAAAGAATTATAAAAATAGGAAGCAATTTTACTACAGTATTAGTACATCCTTTACTGTTTTAGTAACCCAATATGCAATTACATACACAGGTAAAGAATATTGATGAAGTTTCATTTTGCGGTCTTCTCGAACTGTTCGTTTTGTATGCATTTGTCTTTGAATTTCATTCACCCGGGGTCAATAAATTAAACCACAAGCTGTCAAATTTAAATGTTATCATTTAAATCATCGGGAGGCCAAGAAGACGCATGGAAAGGTAGGGGATTTAATCACAGGTGTTTGACGTTATTTTACCTAATGTAAGCAGAAAAAATGACAGAAATTGTTCAAGTAATAACCCCATTAGCCTCTTTGCATTAGCCCCGTTTTTCATAAAAAAAAACATTGGGCACATCACCTAAAATATCTGTTTTATTGTTATACAAGAAGTCACTAGGTTTATACCATCAACCTGACAACTTCCCCGCTGTTGTACCGTCTGATAGTACGGCATTATTATCATATTGACACCCACCAGTTTTCATGTAGTTGCCTACTACAATATCAATGGGGTCGAAGTGAGTATCGAGAATTTCCTTTTTTTACGCGAATGCCATTTAATTTCTAAAGAAGTAACTTGATTATATGCCTTTTTTGCGTCAATGTGCATCTTTTTGCAGTCAATTCGTTATTGATTTTAATAAGGCATTTAATCGAGTCGCATCAATGACATAAATAGGGAAATTCTCGATACGCACTTCGGCACCTTTGAATATGAATTATTTTGTGAATAAATGATTTAATCTTGGCCCCAGTGAAAATAAAAATATATTTTAACCTTACTTGTCATGAAAATAATTTGCTTTTGATTTGAAGAATAAACTTTTTGTTCCAAATGCAAATGAATAATTTGATATGCCATTTGATGGAAAAATAAATAAATTTGTTCGAGATTTTCATGAAAATAAATAATTTTCAAGACAAAATCGACAAAGCTCTCCCCCGAAAATCAAATCGTCGTCCCCTTAGATCATATCTGATAGCAAAGCAGGTGGTGTATTTTTATGAGGTTTTCCGCCAGGAAAACTTCATATTGCTGTCGAAATTTAAATTATCCCGTGTACAAATACGTCTGTAGATTATAATTTTGCGCCAAAATTGTTTGTTTACTTCACGATATCTTTCCAAATATGACTTTAAACATTGTATTTATATGAGCATCATGAAAACGGGAATGAAAAGAACACAGGAATATATATTTAGTGTAAACAGGGCGCATGTTTTATAAAATACACAAAACTTAGTTATGTAACATTTCTTGACAACATTACCTGAACGACGTTTGAATCATAATATCGAATATTTTACAAAAGGATCGAATGTTCAGATGTAATCCACCAAAGGTGATTCAGGTGTCCATGTGATTTATACAAATGTTTTTGTTTTCAAAAGACCAAAAGACCCCTCCGCAGAATTTATTAAAGAATTATAACATTTGCAAGACTGGAAAGATTTTCAAGTTTTGAATACAAAATGACTATATTGTACGGACTTTGGCTGAAATTTTATGGACTCCCAGGATGGACTACTATCGCCAAGAACTACCTGAATATAACAAAATAGTTCTGTTCAAAGCATAGTCTAATACATGTACTGATTATGCATGTGCACAGTTTATCGTCAAAATTATTCTCCCTCTTTCTCACTCTTTTTGTAAAATTTATTTTCTTTGAAATTTTTGTATTTTCTTTGAAATATAACATTCTTTTTTTACAATTCAACAGGAAAACCTCTTTTTTACAACTCAACAGGGAAAACCAAATAGCAATGCTCTGTTCTTTGATTTATACTGTTCAAAACAGTGAAACGAATTAAAAGATATGCAATGATATAATGAACAAAGAGAATAAAATATCTCATAAGGGGAGAACGTTCCAAGTGTTCAAAGAGATGGCGCACCCTTTTCTGAACATATTCTAAAACATACAAAACAATAAATGGCTATTTTGAGGACGTTTATTGTGAATTAGGCGTGAGCTATAGTTTACGTTAATTGTACTTCTGAAAAATATGTCTCTGTTTCTATTTAATTAAAGCGGTGGACAGGGAGAAAGGAGACAAGGACGGGAGAATGGAGAAAAGGGACAAGAAATTGAGGAAAAACAAAGGGGAGACCGGGAGAAAGGAGGGAGGGAAGAGAAAGAATATAGGCGCCCCCAGTCTAATTGTAAATAAGGCACGAGCTAGTTAACGTAAATTGTACTAATACCCGACACAGTGGTATTGAAGGAGCAAACGAGAGCGCTTGTACATCTATATTGAAAAATATAGATAATAATGAAAACTATGTCTCTGATTCTATATGATCAAAGAGATCGAGAGGAAGACTGAAGGAGAAAAAGAAAATAATGACAGGAGAAAGGAGAAAAAGAGATAGGGACGGGTTAAAGGAGAAAAGGGACCAGAAAGGGACAAAAACAAAATGAAAACTGGGAGACAGGAGAGAAGGGGGAGAAAGAAGAAACGCCAGAATCCGCTCCTCAAAAATGGTAAAAAGTAAATAATGAGATAATAATCAGTCAAAAGTAGCACACTGCCGAGTTAACGTTAGGAAAAAATAAAACTTCGAAAAGCTCAGTAGCATATAGCTGTCAACTACAGTCCAGGGTGGATTTTAACGGGAACGTAGAGAACGCACGTCCCCCCTTTTCACCACCAATGAAAACAAGTCCATTAAACTATTTCTATACTGTAATTTAACACTTCTTTACATATTGTACGTGTGCATGATTATTATAATCCAGTAATTCCCAACGAGTGACTTCGTCGTGTTAGTATATCTGAAGATGAATTATGTTCAACGAAATACATATGTATAGTATGCCATTTCAAAATTTATTTATTTCCTTATTAATTTTGAAATTACACAAATTTAAAACATCTTTAACACGTTCGAGTGATATTACACAAATTTAAAATATCTTTAACACGTTCGAGTGAAATTACACAAATTTAAAACATCTTCAACACATTTGAGTCACTACAACATTGATTTATCACGCCCTCGGGCTAATTAACACCTGGTCAAGGTGACGGGTGATGTCTTGACCACTTGTTTATTACATTTTGTTAATTGGGTAGATGTTGCATCATTCTACTAGAAGCGGCTTCCTATTTCTTATGTTTAATACACTAACAATTTACTCTGTACCACAAATATAAGAAATATATATAAAAATAACCTTTTAAAGACAAAATCCACCATAATCGTATTTGCATATGCAGAAAAGAACTCAATATATAAATATTTTTTCAGCAATCATGTTCCCTTCTTTTATATTATTATCTTAAACTGTTACCCTGAAAATCGGTCCATACGAACACCAAAGAATAACCCACCAGAAACGGGTCTCTAAAAACACCGCAAAAAAATTTTTGGAATTTTATTTTTAGTCGATTTTTAATAAATTTCATCAATGAAACCAAAACCTTATCCGGTAAAGACCAGTTATATGCCACATCGTAATTGAAATAAAATTCTGTCTAGAGCTGGAGTTTATAAAAATTGTGAAATTAAGATAACTATTTATTCAAAGATTATAAAATGTTGAATTTGATAATTAAAGATGTTTTTTTTTTTATTATCAATCAGTACAAAGGTTTTATAATTTTCAGCGGAAAAACCGGTTAGCCAATTTAAATTGTTATCTTGGGTATTGTGGATATGGAACCCGACAAAAGCCGTATTATTCCAGAACATCCCAAAAACATAGAAAACAACGGCAGTAGAATACCGAAAAAACAAAGCACAAAATTACACAAATCAAAGTCCAGAGACAAGGCAAAAGCAAGAACACCAAAAGACGGAAGACCAAAGACACCACATGACCACAAAACACACAAACATTACATATACAACACAAAAAACTAAAGTACTAACAGTGTGAACTCTCAAAAAACAAGAGTGACATCAGGTGCTCCGGAAGGGTAAGCATGTCCTGCTCTGTGCACAGCACCCGTCACACTGTCAATGGGTCAATCCAGGGTAAAGTCAAAACCGTAAATGTTAAATCCGGGAAGACGCCAATCTAGCTGAAAATGTCAGTTTTTATTTGTGACACTGACATTTCATATCTATCTATGATGTCGTGGTGACGGCCATAGAATTTCTGAAGAGACGAAAGTAACAAAGGCTGAACATATCCCTGACTCAGCAGTTTTTGTGACAGTGCTTTTGCTCTTTCCACAAAGTCACTGTATGTACTGCACGCTCTGCAGTAACGAATCAACTGTGAAATATGCACTCCATATGCTGGGGATGCAGGTATATTGCCGCAGAGAAAGGGAAAGTATACAATTGGAAAGTCAAAATCATCACGTTTGTCATATAATCTAGATTTCAGACGTCCATGTTCGTCAATGAATAACAAAAGGTCAAGGTATGAAGATGAATCGGGTGTATCGGTTGTCTCTTTAATTTCAAGTTCATTGGGGTAGATACGATGTAAATATTCTTTAAATCTTGGGCTGTATCAGCCCTTGTAAAAACTTGCTTCAATAAATAAATAAAGTAAATCATAATTTAGCTTTTTGCACAAATAAATTGAGAAATATTCATTTAATTAACTTGTCAATTTTATATCTTGTATCGTTCAAGTAATCACAAAAACGTAGCCACTCATGTTGCAAGTATTCATGAAAAACGACGTAAATGAATTAAAAATACATTTTTTTGTTTGTAAAATATGAATAATTTAATACTTAGAATATAGTTTTATGTCCTTTGTGCAGAAATAATATCTTTTTGTGGTACTGTGTGCTCTTTTGTGCACAAAGGAGGTCCTTTGCGGTGTTTTTAGAGACCGGCCAGAAACATTAATAAAGGATTAAATACACTAAATTAAGAGTTATAAAAGTTGTTTTTTTTCTGTGAGAGTAAAACATATAAATAAAAATATATTGCAGCGTTTTTTTCTATTTCGGATATTGTATTCAATCGTGCAATAAAAGTAAGTAGTATACTAGAGTAAAAATCATACACCAATGACATAGAGCATTCAAATAGCAGTTTTTTTTTGTTTGTTTGTTTGATTTTTTTTTTTTTTTTTTTTTTTTTTTT
>MJUU01065859.1:12717-31509 GCA_002080025.1 Modiolus philippinarum
TAAAAATATATTTCATTTGTTTAAATAAACTGTTTCGTGCTTCTGTTGACTATATCAAAGTACATAATACATGGTAGATTTGTGTTAACAAAATGTAGAATGACTGATTTTCACGAGTGTAAACCTCGTTTGATTGTGAGGGCTGACCTTTTTCGGGATGCCGGGATTTGATTATAATTTAAGTTTGGGATTCTGGGAAATATATGCACCGGGAATCGGAATTTCATCTGTTTTAAGTTTCTTAAATTTGTAGTTCGGGATTTCGGAATTTAGTAAAAAAGTTACATATTAAAATAGTAAGTATTGCCTATTTTCACAAGGCGCGCTTATGTTCATTTTATTTTTTACTAAGCAGACTGTGTTCGTTTTTATGCATTTGCTCATCATTGAGCTCATTATTGAGTTAACCCTCCACACGGACACTTTTAAAGGGCCGCTACACTATTCAATACGCCAATTTTTGACAGAGTACGTAAATAGTACAATGTGCATTTTAATTTGTATTGACTCGAGCCAATTGATACATGTTATACAGTAATCAACACGAGCTTAGAATATTACTAGTTGAATGATGGGGAGCACAGAACAGTTGAGGAAACATGTTTAAGTTGCGTAACAAGTTAGAACAGATCGAATAAAATACGACCAAAAACCGAAAATTCTCTGTTGCGACTATGTACAAAATTAGCCAGAGCGTTTCAGTTGAATTTTATTTTCTTATTTGGTACACACCATATGGCTTAAATGTATTTATTTTATAGTGTTGTGATCTTTTAACGGAATAACAAGTTCCCGCACCTGGGAAAAATCATTTCTATTTTATGTGAATTTGTGAAATCACGGAATTTAACATAGGAGTCGATGGGAGGCCGTAATAGTGGTGTGCCTCCTTAAAGGTAGACTTTCTAGATAGGAACTCTCATGTAATTGAAGGCGGAAACGATCCCCTCGGATATACTAGATCTCTAAAATTATTGAAATAAATGTATACCACATAAAACACAAACTATTTATGAAATTGAAGTGCATTTTGAATTTTTCCTATATGACAATTCTTTAACTAAATTTTAATTGACGAAAAGCAATAAACCTTAAGTACTTCAAATAGATTAAATATAATTACCCTTAGCTCAACAGTGTTCATTAATTTGAACAGAAGAGAACACAATTCGTTTTTGGTTTAAAATCCAATATACATTTTTTGTACATAGGATTGATACCGATACATACCTTACATACATACATACCATACATACATTCTTTCGTGAAATACCATACGTCACAAACAAGTTATTATTACTAAAAACGTAGTAGCCCTGTAAATTAATTAGTAATTCCTTCTCAATGTTTTGATGTATTGATTGTTTAAAATATATAAACAACTATTCAATAGTCCCGTACCCAAAAGATGCGTATTGTTCTAAATGTATACACTTCAGATTTTCAACTCGCATGTATGGATGCAGTTGCACGGCCTTCTCTCTGAGAGAATCACACCTCTCTTATAGAAGGGTCCTGTAAAACTGGATATTGGAGAAGATGGGATGGAGGGCTGTAGAAAGCTGAAAAATTTGAGGGAATTATGGGACAAAGAGGTGCGAGATAATGAGTTGACAGGTGGTAAGAATGAGATGGGTGGGTTAAACACCCGCGACACTTCCTCCTTTACTGGTACTAGACATTCTTTACTGCTTTAGCAAGAAGACTCTATATTCTGCGAAGACTAAAACTATCATATGCTAAATGATTAGACATAAGTTGACAAAAACTGTCAAATTGCAGAATTCAGATTTGTAAAAAATAAAGGAATGAATTTATTATGTATGCATGTGGACGAATATTATGACTCTGGCCCAGTTTGCTGTCGAAATTTCGAACGTTCCTGTCGGCTGCACAACAGAAAAAAGAAAAGACGTAAACAACGTTTCTTCTTTCTTCTTTATATCCGTTGACTACCAAATTTGGTTTAACTCGACCAGAAATCTGTCATACAATCTTAAAAAAGACAAGCCAAGTAGTAGGTGCATTTTCAACAAACAAAGTTATATGTAAGCTTATAAAACTGACTCTCTCAAACTCAAAGTAAACCCACAAAGAATATATTAAACTCGCCTAACAAACTTATAAAACCTTTAATTCGTCTTATTCATAAGTGTTATAATTACGGTATTGTCGTCAAGTCATTACGTATGGCCTTCTTTGGTATTAACATTAATTTTTTGAAAGGGTCTTTGCATTTTATCTAAACACATTCTAAATTTCTAAAATCTGCATTGCATGGACATGGGTTATGTATTCCGGTATATGCATGAAATCATTATGCTAAACTCCTCACAGGAAGGGATCTTGGTGGAAGCTGTATACTGAGGGTACATAACTTACTTTGTCAGTTGGTAATGGGTCTGGAGCTGGCATGTCAGTTCACTGCTAGTAGTCTCTTGTGATTTCGTTTTTGTCCGTATACTTAGTTCTTTCAGTTTCATTTTTCACAATTGACCCAGTCCTGTTGCTGACTGAATTCTACTGTTGTTACGATTGTTTTTTGATTTATCACATAGGCTGTAGGGGGAAGGTTTGGTCCCAATACAACTAGTTTAACCCCGCCGCAGCAGGTTTGCGCCTGTCCTAAGTCAGGAAATTTATTAAGCCTTTGTGTGTCTTGTCCTTTTTCTGGTTACTTTATTTATGTCTATAGGAGTCTAGGATGATGTTTATTTCGCAAAACTTGATTACTCTTTATTCAGGGGCCGACTCCGACCTGCCGTTGGGTGTGGGGTTTTCTAACCGTTCATTGAAGTTCTTATGGTGGCTTTGAGTTGTTATTACTCCCTTTTGTGTCGTTGTCTATTTGACGCATTCCCCGTTTCCCCTCTTTTTTCTATTAAGACAGAGACATATAATTATATGTCTCTCACTAAGGCAGTCATTCCACTCATAGCTTGATTGCTTGATTGTACACACGGAGTTGCATACAAATTGTCATTTTTGCCCTCATGTAGATAAATTGTCAGGGATGCATAGTTTTCGTTTTAAGTCAACTTTTTGTTCGAAAGGATTTTTTTTCTGTTTCTTATTATGGTTATCAAATATACAATAACTCTCTATTAAAAGGGTTGAAGTACTGGATTTCTTGTTTCTAAAAAATAATTTTGATGTTTAATATTTGTTTTTATCTATATTTTCTGTCTTTCAATTTCACTTGAAAGCCCGGTCCGATTTCGATTTATATGAGTTTTTTTTTTAGTTTAAACGATAACTTATTTTTGTGGGTTTTCCATGTTTCAAGGTAAAATTATACAGTTCATATGTTGCATATTACATTTACAATACACGACCATGTCATGCCTAAAGGTGTACGACTGATAATTTGTGTGCAAAAGTCAGCGACAGCGACTATAATTTCAGCGACATCTTTCCTGTGTATTGTATGCAAATTCAGTGACATTGAACTTTAAATAAAATATATAAAATATGATGTAATAAAATATTAATCCATATTAATTTTCATATACATTGATGTAATTTTATAGCAATGCAATCGACATGCGTACGAAATCACACAATGTATTACGGAAAAACTTAATATATATAAATTGTACCTTCTGTTCGTGTTGACGAATAAGTTCTCAAAATCGACGAATGTATTTGTTTACCTCGATTGGCTATTTAGCACATGAGTTGACCTGGACACCAAAATTTCTACCATACGAGAGACATATAATTAATTATATGTCTCTGATCATACTCACGTGATTATGGAATTGTCTGTGATTTTTTATTCACTTTTGATAATGCACAGGTTATGTAATTGCCTGCTGGTTTATCTGAAAATCGGTTTTTAAACGATTGCTTTACTCAAGCCGGGTGATCTGTGGAGCGCGTGTTATCAATCACTTATATACCCGCTTAAGCGGGTGGTACATTGTATATACTGATCATGATGTCCGTTCATTCGTACGTTATACTATATAAGGCAGTCTGTAGAACTGCGAAAATGAGGTCCACATTGGCCAATTTACTTCATCAAATATAATTAATCTTCTTATTATATGCTGTAAACAATTTGTGAATTTGTATGTCATTGTATAGTTTATATTTTGCTTTAACCTGTTAGGGTTTATTTGTGCAAATAAAGATTTGTTGGACGGTTATTCCGTCCGCCATAGTTTACATACTTTGTGGCGATAACTCATCCCAGATCACTTGGTAAAATTTGATAAAGCTTTCAAAGAATGTTCAGTGCAAATTGTCATTGTGCACCAACTATTTAAAATTTTTCTTGGTGATTTTTACTTCTGGATTCAAATGTTTGAGGGGGGGGATGTATGCATTTGTGAGCTTTGCTCACAGTTTTTCTAGTTGTATCCTATTAAAATTTATATGGAGTTGCATAAGTATAAGTACAGATCAATTTTAGTATATGATTCTTCAATCATTCTCCATTGACTTGGAAATTTTGAACTGTTTATCCTGTTCATCATTTTTCATCCAGCCACATTACAGGTGATATCCATTCCACTTACTTATGTTTGCCCTGACCTTTTAGGGTATGGTTGATCACTTCACTTTTTCAACAAGCAGTTCAGTAACACAGTCTGTGTCAGTAGTGTAAAACCCTTGATATGTAGAGTTCAGTTATTCGTGAGGAGTGCATACCGATTACGCTCACACCAAGTTGTTTCCCCAGACCTTAGGTATGATCACATCGATTTTTAGCAAACAAACTTCTTTGGAGTTACATTGTGTACATGTCAAAGGCAAAGGATCTCTTGAACTTTCAACGCCTTTTTACATAAAGGTGCATAGTCATCGCTGGAAAAAGAATCGTGTAAAAATTTATCTTTAGATTTACTTTTATTGCATTTTTTAGTCCAGTCTCTGAGTAAACTTTCTAACAGGCTATGCCGTTCACAGACATTCCTCTGTATGAATAGTTTTCACGTGCGGGGTAGCCACAGTTTTACGACGACAGCACAAGGAAAATGACAAATGAAACAATCTAGAATAAAATAAAAAAGGCTCTCGAAATAAACATATCAGAGGAAAACCTAAAAAGAAATGAAAATATAATCTGTTATTCTTCTAACCGTCACTTCTTTAGCGGTATATTTGTATATGTACACGTTTGTATATGCTTTAAATCGTTTATTCTCTCGTTTTATATTCTATTCCATGTGATTTAATCTGAAGTAAATTTTCTGTTTTCTAATCTCGGATGTTCAGGTTCATGGTATTGGTACCCAAGTTTATGGTATTGTTACCGAAGTTCTTCTCTTTTTATCAATATTCAATTCGCATCGTTGACAAACCAGACACCAGTATAATCAATTTCAGATAGTCTAGAGTTTGAATGACCTGTCTGCTATCAAAATGTCCAGAAAAAAATACTTAGGGTCGATTCAATAAATGTGTCCCTACCCGACCTTCTTGACCAATCAATAGCAGCGATATTGTGACTGATTCATTCTTTGACTGGCAGTTCCTCTGTAAAAAGATGACAAAAGCTACTTTGTGTATGAATGTACACATAATTTGCCTGTTCATTCCTCATCAGATGACATTGTGTGTTTTTTAACATAGAAGCTGACACAGATGTACACGTCACAAACTGATGGTGGGGACAGATTTATGGAATCGGTTCTACTTGTATAATATTAGCATTTTTACTTGACTTGTATAACTGCATAATTGAGAAGGGTGTATGTCACATGCCATATTAAAGAGCGATTTTACTGCCCAACAAACAATCAAAACAACCAATTGACAGGGTTGCATGTATATTCATCTGTTTGGTTATAGTTTAAGAATAATTTTACAGAAGAATAGAATAAGCAGAATGGGACAGAAATGTTATGATAATAAATAAGTAAAAAAAAAAAGTAACTACATAAAAAATTGAAAACACAAATTAAAATAAATAAAAAGAGATAAATAATTATAGCAACTAGAATAAAATAAATAAATAAAAGTAATTAATATAAATAGAATAAAATGAATAAAAAAATATAATAAGTAATTTGATAAAAAGAAATCTTTACTTTTGTTTTAAGTGACTTGACTGTGTTGTAAATGTCTGGCCAGTGTTGAGTAAACGCCGATCAGTCAATCTAAACGCTATCTGTGTTGTAAAAGACTGATACCTGTTTAGAATGTCTGTTTAGTGTTTAATCAACACTGATCAGTCGTTCTCAACACTTCCTGTGCTGTAAAAGACTGACTCGTGTTGAAAATGTCTCTCCGATGTTGAGTCAACGCTGGTCAGTCATTTTCAACACGGATCAGTCTATTACGACATAGGTAGCGTTGAAAATGACTGATCAGCGTTGACTCAACACCGAACAGACACTCTCAACAAAAATCACTCATTTACAACACAGGTAGTGTTGAGAATGACTGACCGAGGTTGACTCAACACTGGTCAGACATTTACAACACAGGTAAAGTCTGAGATTGACTGAAATGAGTTGGCCCAACTCTGATCAGTCATTTTCCGTCAAAACTAGTTTTAAGGAAGACTGATCAGCGTTGAGTCAACTCAGAAGAGTCATTCTCAACTCTGTTCAGACATTCTAAGTCAAAAAATGACTGACTCTGGTAAAATCAGTCAAAATATTTGTCAATAGTGCTAGTCATTGTGCAGTTACATTTGTTAGTTATGTGTTAACCATTCAACGTTGATTGATTCACCTGTAGTCATTGTACAGTTACATTTGTTACTTAAGTGTTAACCATTCTACGTTGATTGGTTCACCAGTAAATGACAGTTACTTTTGATACTTATGTGTCAACCATTCTAGGTTGATTGATTCTTCTCTAGTCATGGTGTAGTTATATTTTTACTTATGCATAACCATTTCAATTTGATTCACCTCTAGTCAGTGTGCAATAACATTTGTTACTAATGTATAAACATTCCTTGTTGATTCGCCTGTAGTCATTCTGCAGTTAGATTTTTTACTTATGTGTTAACCATTCCACGTTGATTGATTCTTCTGTAGTCATTGTGCAGTTACATTTGTTACTTATGTGTAAACCATTTCACGTTGATTGACCTATAGCCAGTGTACAGTTACATTTGTTGCTAATGTGTAAACCATTCCAAGTTGCTTGATTCACCTCTAGTCATTGTGCAGTTGCATTTAATGTAAACACTTCGACGTTAATTGATTCAACGTTAGTTCATTCTGCAGTTACATTTGTTAGTTATGCTGAAACCTTTTCACGTTGGTTAACCTGTAGTCAATGTGCAGTTACATTTGTTACTTATGCATAAAGCATTTCACTTTGATTGATGCACCTGTAGTCATTGTCCAATTACGTTTTTTACTTATGTGTAAACCATTTAACGTTGAATGATTCTCCTTTAGTTATTGTGCAGTTACATTTGTTACGTATGTGTTATGTAAGTGTAAACCATTCGACGTTTATTGATTCACCTGTAGTCATTGTGCTGTTACATTTGTTAGTTATGCTGAAACCATTTCAAGTTGATTTTCCTCTAGTCATTGTGCAGCTACTTTGGTTACGTATATTGATTGATTCACCTGTAGTCATTATGCAGTTACATTTGTTAGATATGTGTGAACCATTCCAGGTTGATTGATTTACCTGTAGTCATTGTACAGTTACATTTGTTACTTAAGTCTTAACCTTTCTACGTTGATTGATTCACCAGTACTCATTTTGAAGTTACATTAGTTACTTAAGTGTAAACCATTCCACGTTGATTGATTCCTCTGTAGTCATTTACAGTTACATTTGTTTCTTATGGGTCAACATTTCCAGGTTGATCACCCGTTGTCATTTTCCAGTTTTTTCTTATTTATGTGTAAACCATTCCACGTTGACTGATTCTTCTCTAGTCATTGTGTGGTTACATTTTTACTTATATGTAAACATTTCCCTTTGATTCACCTGTAGTCGGTGTGCAAATACATTTGTTACAAATGCATAAACCATTACTGGTTAATTAGCATGTAATTATTTTGCAGTTGCATTTTTTACTTATGTGTAAACCATTTCACGTTGATTCACTTGTAGTCAGTTTGCATTTACCTTTTTTACTATTGGGTAAACCATTCCAAGTTGATTGATTCACCTCTAGTCATTGCGCAGTTACATTTTATGTAAACCATTCGACTTTGATTGATTCATCTGTAGTCATTGTGAAGTTACATTTGTTACTTAATCGTTAACCTTTCTACGTTGATTGGATCACCAGTACTCATTGTGCAATTACATTTGTTGCTTAAGTTTAAACCATTCCACGTTGATTGATTCCTCTGCAGTCATTGTACAGTTACATATGTTACTTATGTATAAACCATTCCAGGTTGATTCACCTGTAGTCATTGTTTAGTTACATTTGTTATTAAAGTGTAAACCATTCAACGTTGATTAATTCACCTTAAGTCATATTGTAGTTACATTTGTTACTTCCACGTTGATTCACATGTAGTCATTATGCAGATACATTTGTTACTTATCCGGAAACCATTCCACGTTGATTGATTCACCTGTAGTCATTGTGCAGTTATATTTTTACTAATGTGTAAACCATTTCACCTTTATTAATTTGTAGTCAGTATATAGTTACATTTGTTACTAATATGTAAGCAATTTCACCTGTAGCCGTTTTGCAGTTACATTTGTTACTTAAGAGTCAACTATTCGACATTGATTAATTCAACTGTAGCCACTGTCCACTTGCATTTGATTGATTTAACTGTAGCCAATGTGCACTTACATTTGTTACTTGTTTTTAAACCATTCCACGTTGATTCACCTGTAGTCATTTAGTCATTGTGCAGTTACATTTCTTATTCATGAGTAAACCATTCAACGTTGATTGATTCACCTGTAATTATTGTGCAGTTACATTTGTTACATATGTGGAACCCATTCCAGGTTGATTCACCTGTAGTTATTTAGTCGTTGTGCAGATACATTTATTACTTAAAAGTAAACTATTCGACTTTGATTGATTCACCTTTAGTCATTTTACAGCTATATTTGTTACTTAAGTGTAAACCATTCAACGTTGATTGATTCCTATGTAGTCATTGTACAATTGCATTTGTTAATTATGTGTAAACCATTCCAGGTTTATGACCTGTGGTCATTGTACATTTACGTTTGTGTAAACCTTTGCACGTTGATTGGTTCTTATGAAGTCATTGTGCAGTTACATTTGTTACTTATGTGAAAACCATTCCATGTTTATTGATTCACATGTAGTCATGATGCAGGTACATTTTTTTCTTATGTGTAAAAAATAAAAGTGACAATAAAAGTCCGAATCGATCAAAGGAAGAGACCAGTAAGGAAAATCCGTATAACATTCGACTTAATCAGGGGAACACAATCCGACACAGAACATCAACCTCCCGCTTATATGACGTCAAACTATAGCTTCTGTGTGCCCAGATTATGTTAAATGTCAAAGCCAAAATATTGTCAGGGCGCACTACACTATTTCAATACGCCAATGTTTGACAGACCTCGAAAATAGTGCTATAAAAAATAGTGCCTTTTCATTTGTAGTGACTCCAGCCAATTGATTCATGTTATAATCAGCAAGATCATAGCAATGTAAACCATTTTACGTTGATTCTCCCCTGGTCAGTATATAGTAACATTTGTTACTAATGTGTTAACCATTCGAAGTTTATTGATTCACCTGTAGTCATTGCGCAGTTATATTTGTTACTTAAGTGTAAACCATTCGATGTTTATTGATTTTCCTCTAGTCATTGTGCAGTTACATTTGTTACTAATGTTTAAACCGATATTCGTTGATTGATTCATCTGTAGTCATTCTGCCGTTACATTTGTAAATTATGTATAAATCATTCAACGTTCATTGATTCACCTGTAGTCATTGCAAAGATACACTTGTTACTTAAGTGTTAACCATTCTACATCGATAGGTTCACCAGTACTCATTTTGCAGTGACATTTGTTACTTAAGTGTAAACCATTCCACGTTGATTGATTCCTCTGTAGTCATTGTACAGATATATTTGTTACTTATGTGTTAACCATTCCAGGTTGATTGATCCTTCTCTGGTCATTGTGCAGTTACAAGTTCTACTTACGGATAAACCATTTCACGTTGATTCACCTGTAGTCAGTGTGCAGTTACATTTGTTACTAATGTGTAAACCATTCTAAGTTGATTGATTCACCTCTAGTAATTGTGCAGTTGCATTTAATTTTAACCCTTCGACGTTGATTGATTCACCGTTAGTCATTCTGCAGTTACATGTATTACTTATGCTGAAACCATTCCACGTTGATTCAATTGAATCAATGTGCAGTTACATTTGTTACTTATGCATAAAACATTCCACTGTGATTGATACACCTGTAGTCATAGTGCAGTTAAGTTTTTACTTATGTGTTAACCATTCCACTTTGATTGATTCTTCTTTAGTCATTGTGCACTTGCATTTGTTACTTATGTGCTAACCATTCCACGTTGATTGATTCACCTGTAGTCATTATGCAGTTACATTTTATACTTATGTGTAAACCATCACACGTTGATTCACCTAGAGTCGTGGTGCAGTTATATTTGTGACTAATGTGTAAACATCCCAAATTGATTGATTTACCTGTAGTCATTGTGCAGTTAAATTTAATATAAACCATTCGACGTTGATTGATCCACCTTTAGTCATTCTGCTGTTACATTTGTTACTTATGCATAAAACATTCCATGTTGATTGATTCACCTGTAGTCATTATTTAGTTAATCTGTTACTTACGTTTAAACCATATCACGCTGATTGATTCACCTGTAGTCATTGTGTAGTTTCATTTGTTTCTTAAGTATAAGCCATTCATCGTTGATTGATACGACTGTAGTCCTTGTATAGTTACATTTCTTACTTAAGAGGAAACAATTCCACGTTGATTGATTCATCTTTAGTCATTGTAGAGTTACATTTGTTACTTAAGTGTAAACCATTCAACTCTAATTGATTCATCTGTAGTCATTGTGCAGTTACATTTGTTACTTAAGCGTAAACCATTCCTGGTTGATTGTATCACCTTTAGTCATTGTACAGTTACATTTATTACTATGTGTAAACCGTTCCAGGTTGATTCAGCTGTAGTCATTGTGCAGGTACATGTGTTATTTATGTGAAAACCATTCCACGTTGATTGATTCTTTTATAGTCATTTTGCAGTTACATTTGTTGCTTATGTGTAAACCATTCCACGTTGATTGATTCACCTGAAGTTATTGTGCAGTTACATTTTTCATTTAAGTGTTAACCATTTTAGGTTGATTCACCTGTAGTCATTGTATAGTTACATTTGTTACTAATGTGTAAACCATTCAAAGTTAATTGATTCGCCAGTAGTCATTGTGAAGTTACATTTGTTACTAAAGTGTAAACCATTCGACGTTTATTGATTCACCTGTAGTCAATGTGCAGTTTCATTTGTTACTTATGCTTAAACCAATCTTCGTTGATTGTTTCACCTCTAGTCATTTTACAGTTACATTTGATACTTAAGTGTAAACCATTCTACGTTGATTGATTCTCCTTTAGTCATTGTGCAGTTACATTTCTTACTTATATGTTACCCATTCCACTTTGGGTGATTCTTATGCAATCATTGAGCACTTACATTTTTCCTTATGTGTAAACCATCACACGTTGATTCACCTAGAGTAATGGTGCAGTTACATTTGTGACTGATGTGTAAACATCCCAAGATGATTGATTAACCTGTAGTCATTGTGCAGTTACATTTAATGTAAACCATTCGACGTTGATTGATTCACCATTAGTCATTGTGCATTTAAATTTGTTACTTGTGCTGAAACCACTCCTCGTTGATTCACCTGTAGTCATTGTGTAGTTACATTTGTTACTTATGTGTAAACCATTCAACGTTGATTGGTTCTTCTGTAGTCATTGTACAGTTACATGTGTTTCTTAAGTGTAAACCATTCCTCGTTGATTGACTTATAATCCTTTCGTCATTGTGCAGTTGCATTTGTTACCTAAGAGTAAAAAATTCCACGTTGATCGATACAACTTTAGTCATTGTACAGTTACATTTGTTACTTATGTGTAAACATTTCAACGTTGATTTTTTCACCTGTAGTCATTATGCAGTTACATTTGTTACTTAAGGGTAAACCATTCCTCAATGATTGATTCCTTTTTAGTCATTGTACAGTTACATTTGTTACTATGTGTAAACCATTCCAGTTGATTCACCTGTAGTCATTGTGCAGGTACATTTGTAATTAATTCGTAAACCATTCCACGCTGATTGATTCTTCTGCAGTCATTTTGCAGTTACATTTGTTACTTAAGTATAAACCATTCGACGTTTTTTGATTCACCTTTAGTCATCGGACTGTTACATTTGTTACTTATGCTGAAACCATTGAACGCTTATTTTCCTCTAGTCATTGTGCAGTTACATTTGTTACTTATTTCTAAACCATTCAACGTTGATTGATTCACCTGTAGTCATTGTACAGTAACATTAGTTACTTAAGTGTTAACCTTTCTACGTTGATTGGTTCACCAGCACGCATTTTGCAGTTACACTTGTTACTTAAGTGTAAACCATTCCACGTTGATTGATTCCTTTGTAGTCATTGTACAGTTACATTTGTTACTTATGTGTAAACCATTCCAAGTTGACTCACCTGTTGTCATTGTGCAGTTATATTTGTTATTTACTTGTAAACCATTCCACGTCGACTGATTCTTCTCTAGTCATTGTAAGGTTACATTTTTACTTATATATAAAACTTTCACGTTGATTCACCTGTAGTCAGTGTGCAATTACATTTGTTGCTAATGCATAAAACCTTTCCTTGTTAATTAGCCTGTAATCATTGTGCAGTTACATTTTTACTTATGTGTAAACCATTTCACGTTGATTCACCTGTAGTCAGTGTCCAGTAACATTTGCTTTAGTCCATGGGCTGGAATAACCCCGTGCAACCCCCCACTTATGATCCCCACCCATATTTTTGAGTCCTTCTATATCCCCTCTTCAAAATTAAAAATGTTAACATGAGCATAACCTGCACGCAATATTGGAACAGACCCTACCAACGGAATTTCGGAAAACTTCATTTTTGAGCAGTTTTTCCTTCAATTGCTTCAAATTGTTGATTGGTGCCTCTCAGTTATGAAAAAAATGGTATAGAATGATAGCCTATGGTATGAGCTTTACAAATGTTACAAATAAGTACCATTTCTATACCCAATACGTTATAAAAATTAAAAAAATCTTACCCCTACCCCTTCGAAATGTTGACATAAATTTTAAGATTTTTCTCGAAATCGTGTAAGTTCAACGGTCCTTAGAAACCAGTTTGTTTTTCATTTCGTAATTCTTGGAATTGTTTTTATCCTTTCTTAAAAATTAAGCATGTTAATATAATGTGAATATGTATTGAAGGACTAAACTATCACTTTTAAATAGACAAATACAACGCATCTTTGAATATTTTCGTTTTCGACAAAGTTTTCTCCCTTTTTTGTCTCATCTTATCCATGAGTGGTTCAAATTCATGAAAAGATGAAATAAAATGGAAGTACATAATGTCCTCTTTACAACTGGTACAAATTATGGCAGTTTTGAAGTATTATAAACTTCCTACAGCCATAAAACTTACCCCTACCCCAACAAATTTACCCTAAAATTGTCAATTTTTTGTCTATGTTCGAATAAAAATTACCAGAACACGCAAATTGTGTGTTGTTTATGACAAGGTTGCTTGCATTATATTGTGATTTCGTATTTTAACTGCCATTTGTTGACTTAAACTCAATATCTTGCCCGAAATTCATGAAAAATGGGCGTTTTCTACATTTCAGATTTATCCAAAGTTCACTGTTAAATCGTTACACATTCAAAATCCGGAGGATATATCTGCATAGATTCCAATTAATTGTTCTTAGGGATATATAAGTTGTCTAAAAAAATTGCCTAGAAAAACGAGGAGTGTTTAAATGACTCTGAATACTGAAAATCTTACCCCTACCTTAACACATTTTCCCTAAAATTGTCAATTTTTTCTCTATGTTCGCATAAAAATAACCAGAACACGCAAAATGTGTGTTGTATATGACAGTGTTGTTTGAATTACTTTATGATTTGCTATTTTAGCAACCATTTGTCGACTTAAACTCAATATTTATCCCAAAATTAATAAACAAATGGGAATTTTCAACATTTCAGATTTATCCAAAGTCCACTGTTAAATCGTTAAATGTGTCAAATCCGGGGGATATATCTGCAGATTTGCCATCTAATTGATCTGAGCAATTCCTTAGTTGTCTTAAACCATTGTTTAGAAAAGCAAGGAGTGTTTAATGTGACTCTGAATAGCGAAAATATTACCCTTACCCCAACAAATTTTCCGTAAAATTGTCAATGTTTTGTCTATGTTCGCATAAAATTAACTCAAACACGCAAAATGTGTGTTCAATATGACAATATTGCATGAATTGCATCACGATTTGATATTTTGACAGCAATTTGTTTACTTTAACTCAACATTGTACCCAAAATTGAGGAAAAATGGGAATTTTCAACATTTCAGATTTGGTCAAAGTTCACTGTTAACCCGTTATTTATGGCAAGTCTGGAGGATATATCTGCAGATATGCCAATTAATTGTTCTAAGGGATATATTAGTTGTCTGGAAACAGTGTTTAAAAAATCAAGGAACGTTTAATGTGACTCTGAATATATTAAACTTTCACGTTGATTCACCTGTCGTCAGTGTGTAGTCAGTGTGCAATTACTTTTGTTGCTAATGCATAAACCTTTCCTGGTTGATTAGCCTGTAATCATTGTGCATTTACATGTTTTACTTATGTGTAAGCCATTTCACGTTGGTTCACCTGTAGTCAGTGTCCAATTACATTTGCTTCTAATGTGTAAACCAATCCAAGTTAATTGATTTACGTCTAGTCATTGTAAACCATTCGGCGTTGATTGATTCAGCTGTAATAATTGTGCAGTTACATTTGTTACTTAATTAACCTTTCTATGTTGATTGGTTCACAAGTACTAATTGTGCAATTACATTCGTTACTTAAGTATAAACAATTCCATGTTGATTGATTCCTCTGTAGTCATTGTACAGTTATATTTGTTACTTATGTGTACACCATTCCAGGCTGATTCACCTGAAAAAATTCCACGTTGATTCACATGTAGTCATTGTGCAGTTACATTTGTTACTTATCCAGAAACCATTCATGTTGATTGATTCACCTGCAGTGATTGTGTAGTTACATTTTTTACTTATGTGGAAACCATTGAACGTTGATTGATTCACCTGTAGTCATTGTGCAGTTACATTTTTTTCTTAAGTGTAAGCCATTCAAGGTTGATTGATACACCTGTAGTCCTTGTATAGTTATATTTCTTACTTAAGAGTTAACCATTCCACGTTGATTCACCTGTAATCATTTAGTCATTGTGCAGTTGCATTTGTTACTTAAGAGTAAACAATTCCACGTTGATTGATTCACCTTTAATGATCGGTCAGTTTCATTTGTTACTTAATTGAAAACCACACAACATTGATTGATTCACCTGTAGTCATTATGTCAATTGCTCTATTTTTTTTTTTTTTTTTTTTTTTTCACGGAAAGGTGATGGTAGGCAGTGTCAAAAATATTTTTCAAGAGCCATAATGACCATTCAATTAGAAATATATTGATGTTTGTAATTTTATATGGTCTAATGTATCAGTGAGACAAGTTTCGGTCCTATATGCACATCCAAAATTGGTCTACAATCGACGCAAAAGTCTTTTTCAGTAATATGTAATACGCTTGCTAATTTGAATTAGGTTGGAACTATATCTGTAGATTAAAAGTAATAGGATATGGAGTAAATACAAATGAGACTCTAAATAAAATATGTAATACTTAGCAATGGAACAAAGCTTTAAGTGTTGTTCTTCATTTTTAAGTCATCATGAAGCCTTCAACAATTACTTTTAATCATACTCATAGTAAATTCAAAACGGTCAGTAGCAAAGGTTGGAGTGGAATTCATTGTTAGATGTCGAGCACAGTCCTGCTCCTCCTGCATTGTAAGAAACTCATCTTTCCGACAGGAAACTAAGATTTAGGCCCAGAAACTTATTTAATGCTGAATTTTGCACGTATGTCTGAGAGGAAACTGATATTTGCTGTACGAAAGTCGGGTTTGTTCCTTGAAACTGCCTGTAAAACCGATGTTTTCTTAGCAAAACCGGATTTCTCTATCACTTGGTTAATTTTGCTTGCAATGTTATGCACAGATTGCCCATTGAAAGGTTAACGTTTTTCTTTAGCGCCATAGGAGTTTGTGCTAGGTTATAGAAATGCATAGCTCTTACCGATGGAAATATGGCTATTTTTGCCACTATCAGTATATACATATTTACAAGTATATCCATAGCTATCCACAGAAACGCTTCGCTCAATATTGTATAAAGACCCCGTCTTGATTTATCAAAGGGGAGCAGATTCATTGAGAGTCGTCCTGAAGGCAAACTTCCTGCCACTACCCTTTTTGCCTGTTCCACTTATATACATATATACATATACTGACAATTTTTTCCCCTTGTAATCAGCACCCTCAAATTAAAATGTACCTACGATATCTTGTTCAAATTGTTATAGTTTTGAACGTACCCGACTCTGTATCTCGTAAAAATAGAATCTACCGGGATAAACTTGAATTAAAACCGTGTTGTTTCTGAATAATTTTTGAAGAGTTATGAAATATTTAACGACACATAATTAGTTGGGAGATCATCCTTTAATCATGCGTTACATGTCTTTGGAAAGGTCATCAATTCTATTTTCAGAATATTGTATTATCTAAAAGAATATATGAAGACATGCTGAAGAACATGTCCACAACGTGGGTGCGTAAAAATCCGTTAATTGTTATTTTTCAAGACATTAAAATTATTGCAGCTGGAGTTGACATATGTGTTATGGTCTCATGTTCATTTACTCCATATCCTTTCGTAAAAAATATCTTATGCAGGAGTTTGTCTTTTATTGCAGTGTGGAGTTGGTAAAACAATTCCCCGTGGTAGAGATGTATGCTCTTTATTTTTCTTAGATATGGTGTACTTGTACATGAGATAATATCTCATGTGTACACTTTGTTCAATTACTATTATCTAAATTTTTGTAAATTCTGAAACCGAAGGATTATCTCATTCCATCGTAGTTTTGTCCTTTGCTATATTTGGTATTACTGATTATTCGGATTTCGTTTGGTTTTATGCATTTTAAACATTTTTTGAATATGGATTTCCTTTGTTTGGGTTCTAGTGCTGCTGACGAGGAATTAATTTCCGAAATGGCCATACAGCTCATTAAAATTATTGCAGCTGGAGTTGACATATGTGTTATGGTCTCATGTTTATTTACTCCATATCCTTTCGTAAAAAATATTCTGACATTTAGCTGTAATGACTTCTCCAAATAGTAATGTCCAAGATATCACAAACATTAAAAAAAATCATATAGAGTACCTCTGTATATTTTGATTTTTTAACAAATGCAAAATATAAGTTTGGTTTAGAATACCCAAAACTTGTTGGCAAATCAGCGAAGTTGAGTGATGTTTTACATTGTCTATTTGTTATAATATTTCAATTAGTGTTGAAAAAGGGAACGGTTAATCGGTAGTTATTAAGATTTTGTGTTTCGCTTCATTTACGTGTATAATTTGTGGTAATTGAACAAATATTTCCAACATTACAATGAAATGAAGTTCTCCTCAACAAAAGCCAAATCCGTCAAGTTGCAGATAAAACCTTCCAATTTACAGGTCAGATATTAGGATAACACTTACCGACAGTAATACACAGAGGTCCTTCACTTTTCGATACTTGTAAGTTTATTGCATAATAATAACCTTGGAATAGTAAAAATGATATGAAATTGATAAATAACTACTTAGACAAAGTAAATTATCCCACCTATCATTTGTTTTGGAAAAATTCTAATGCCCAAATGTAAAGAACTGTAATTGCCTTTTCATAAGAGAAGAAAATTGGTATATACACCCGATTAAAAAAAAAACAAACTCATAGCACATTATTAATGAACCGCTATCGATTTGCAAAACAAGAGGGGTCCTAAGGGGTCTCTTCAAGGAAACCCGACTCTATTGTTGTTCTAAACCTTGACATTTCATACCGAAAAAGCAATTACAATTGATGACATACTGATTTCGGCGCATACAGTTTTTTTTCTGAAATTCCGGGCTTAGACTATTATAATCTCGAATTCCCGAGTTACAGAACTTTCAATTGGACATCTAAAAAAATTCAAAGTGACAATACTTTATTGATAGAAATATATAAATATACTAGGTGACAACATTTTATGAGAAAACACATTCACTGAATTTATTGAAACATTTGGGCAAAATTATAATTGGCCAAGAGCCGTGTTCACTGGCCTCTTAGAAACTTTTATTATTTGTACTGACGCTATAGGCAGTTGGCTTGAGTTTGTGCTTCCTTCTCTTTATTTCAGGATGGCATATTTATTGGATTCTCTCCAGATACCAAGTTTTTAGAGTGCTGTAAATAAAAGTAGTACTACCTAGTGTTATCAACATGTACATCACAAAACAGCTTGAAACATGACAAAAAAGGAAGAGAACAAATAGAATATTCAATTACCTGTCTATTGGACCAAGCTATTCTTAAAGATAATATACCTATTTAAAATGTCACATCTTGTGGCTAAATACACATTTGGAGGAACT
>MJUU01065860.1:1429-29992 GCA_002080025.1 Modiolus philippinarum
AACTAAATGCATGGTGCACATCTGCAATATATATTGAAGCATTCCTGCAAGTTTGGTCGGAAAGTACCAAGTAGTCTAGGAGGACTTTCGGATTATGGAGGTATATCCCATGACCCAAATAAGCTAAAATAACAAAGTCCAAAGATAGCTAGAAAATCTGAAAAAATAAAAATAAATGAAAAACAAAAATGCATGGTGCATATCTGCAATATATATTGAAGCATTCTTGCAAGTTTGGTTGCGAAGATAATGGAGGTATACCCTATGACGCCAATAAGCTAAAATGACAAAGTCGAAAAATATCTTAAAAATCTGGAAAAACAATAAAGAAAAACAAAATACATGGTGCACGTCTACAATATATACTGAAGCATTCCTGCAAGTTTCGTTGGAATGTACCGAGCAGTCTAGGAGGAGTTGCGGATAATGGAGGTATACCCTATGACGCCAATAAGCTAAGTCAAAAAATAGCTTAAAAATCTGGAAAAAAACGAAATAAAGAAAAAAAAATACATGGTGCACATCTAAAATATATACTGAAGCATTCCTGCAAGTTTCGTTGGAATGTACCGAGCAGTCTAGGAGGAGTTGCGGATAATGGAGGTATACCCTATGATGCCAATAAGCTAAAATGACAAAGTCGAAAAATAGCTTAAAAATCTGGAAAAACAGAAACATGAGAAATAAAGAAAAACAAAATACATGGTGCACATCTACAATATATACTGAAGCATTCCTGCAAGTTTCGTTGGAAAGTACCAAGCCGTTTAGGAGGAGATGCGGATAATGTAAAAATTTTGGAGCCATACAGACAGACAGACAGACAGAGAGACAGACGGACGGACAGACAGACAGACGGACGCACGCAAGACGTCGGATAGTGATCCCTATGTGTCGATCCTGCACTGGGTGCAGGCGACACAATAAGTGTCCAACTCAAGATCAGTTTACCCATACGATAACTTAACCCTCATCGACACTGATTTTGTCAGAGGATTGTATCATGTGACTCAATTAATCACGTGATTCTCTAAACCAATGGGGAGTCTAAAACTTCATCCAATTTATAGGAGAAATTTATATCTTAAGGATATTAATTGATGATTCCTTTTTATGTTCATTAATCTTTCGGTGGTATATTTTACAAGTATAATATAATTTTTCTTCAAACTACATATTGTACTGTAATATTTTTGTTTAATAATTTTTGAAATTTTCCAAAAATCAACGATAATAAAAATGCAGAAATTGTTACTATATCAATAATAGCTCACTTACTTCCAACATCTGCCATAACACTTTCGGAACTCTCAGCTCTGTAAGGAAGTGTACAAATGGTTATATCAGAAAAATATTCAAGCAGCGAAATAAAAAAGATAATAAATTTCTAATTTTCTTTCTAACCTATAAAACATGACAAGAGATGTGCGTGTCTGTACTTTATCTGCTTTTCCAAGTTTTGTGTTTTTTTATTTTTATAAATCTATGATGATCCTTTCAAATAAGACATGTATCAAGTCTGTTTTTGAACTTGAGATAAAAAGTCAACAAATTGAAAGAAGTGTATTGTAACAAAGGAGGAAATTGGAGACGGAGTTAGGCGTGTTACACCTTATAGGTCATCAGAATCAGTCTAAAAATCTTAATGCAGATAATGACCACGTGTTGATACAGGGTCTGGTGTGAAAAATGCCATGCTATTATCTTCATTTACTATAAAAAAATTACAGGTACATATTCATGTTTTGTTTTCAATGTAAAAAGTAAACATTTTCAACTGATGTTTCAAAGTTTGGTGTGATAACAAAGATGATTTCTGGATCAAAAGTCATGCAAGCCCACCATGGGTTTGTCACGTAGATTTTTTTTATTATTACACGCTTCACGACAGTTACCAAAACCCGATCCACGATTCAAACATGTTAAATAATTGCAATTATGGCAATTTAGTCATGTTTCTTGGAGAAAGATGAAGTTCTCCTGATGTATTGATTTTTTAAATCTAAAGTCATAACAGTTTACTCACAAGTAGTATCTATTAAAAAAGAGATGCAATGCATTTGTGACGGTGAGCCTAGCATTGATGATCAAAGAGACGGGATTATCTGCTCTTTACATTTCACATAATTTCTAAAATAGTATGAACTAAAGATATTTTTATGTTCATAACATTTGGAGTTAAATTTGGAGTTATATCATTTAATTGAGTAATGTTTAATTTAAAAATTTGGTATAAAATTTGAAGGAATATACAAAGATTGACTATTAATTCGAAAATTTAAATTTTAAAAAAATCACCTTTACGGTTTTATATATTTTATATATCATTTAAGTCTTATCAATGTGTTATGTCTTAAGTTTAAAGCCATATTTACTGCGTAATCTTTATAATAGCAATCTAGCAATCGTGAATAAACATGCGATTCGTTAGCAGATATATAAGGTATGAATGTGTTCAATATGTAGGTAGTTCTCGTAAACCCAAGCAAAGGTTTAAATTTCGAAGTTTTTCTATTCAGCAACAGTCTCTGTTCTCCATTATAAATAGTGTATAAGATAAGATAAGATAAGATACTTTATTCCAATTAAGGTCCCATAGAGGGCAAAATCATTACAGTGATTATATAATAGTACATATTAAACTTAAACATATGTATATATGCACAATGTTTTTATTAAGGTAAAATAATTAAAAGCTGAAAAGCGGCAAGCTTTTTTTGAAAAGTTTATACTTGTATTCTAATATCCTTCGAACTTACATATCAGAAGTCAGGCCACGCCACATCTGTCTCTGGTTCTGCTCCAAACCTTCTATTGACTGGTTGATAATTTTCAACTACAACAACACATAGTTTAAATGCTGGTAGTACAAATAGAAAAAAAGAAGGGAAACGGGGAATGTGTCAAAGAGACAACGACCCATAGGGGAGTAATAACAACTCAAAGCCACCATAAGATCTTCAATGAACGGTGAGTATAATCATTTTTCAATAAATGTCATATATACATTTGGAATATTCCCGTATATAATACTTTTGAAACATGTAATGAAGAAAGACAATAAAAGTGTTGTTCTATTGCTGGTTTTTTCCATGTATTTGTATTTGTCTCATTTGCTTTTACTCCATATCCCTTCATTGTTTATGTAACACTATGTCTCTTTTAACTTCGGTATTTTGTTATTAAATAACCCAGAATTTTTTATTCAAGAGTAGATTCTTAAATGAACTTCTTCAGTAAATTCTGCAGTCTAACTGGATTTTACTATGCAGTCAATTTGACTATTACATAACTGAACTTATATTTTGGCACACTATATGAATGGGGTTTGTTTAAAAAAAATCTGACCTGCCATGCCAGTTCCTCTTACCGTGCTATCTAAATCCATCAGATACTAATTCTTATGACATTGAAGCTGAAAAGAAAGTAAAATGCCTTAAAAATGTCTTGTCGCATTGTTAAAATGTTTATGAAGATTTTTTCTACAGCCGTTGAGATACTGAGGAAAAGAATGTCAATAAAAAAAGGCAAGTATTGTAGGAGACCTTATATAAAACATTCGTGGTAAATCTGGTTGAATTCGTATCAGTGGTTTGAGAGAATATAATCAAAATATTTTTTCCTTGGGGACAAAGTTAAATTACGTTGAGCACTGGTGGTCATGATTTTAGCACAAAAAATTATTTACTTTCATGTCCATCTCGAACGAATTACCTATTTTCACCAAATGTCACATTAATTATTTGAATTTGAAACAATTGCACTCTTCAAATAAAAAAATAATTTATGTATTTCCATTACGAGTAGGATTAGAATATTTATTTTCACTGGCACCAAAATTGAATTATTTATTACAAAATCACCCCCCCCCCCTAAAAATCAAATGGTCGTCCCCTCAGTTTTGGACCAAATGATGAAAATGATGTTTTTTCATATATGTTCCAATGTTCAATTATTGCGGCCATGATTTTATTTGATCCGAAGGAAATGAACAATTATTGTAGAGGACCTTACACAAGTTTGGCTGGGTGAATTTGTTTCAGCGGGTAAAGAGGAGATGATTGAAGATTGAAGTATGACTTTCCAATAGGATCAATGCAAAATGATGTTCTGCGCTACTGGCCATGTTTTTTTTTCCTTTTTTTTCCTTTTTGTTGTTGTTTTTTTTTTATTTTCCTTTTTTTATTTGACTTTTTGGTTTGGTTTTTGTTGTTGTTGTTTTTCGTTTTTTTTTACTTTAGGCAGATCCGAACGAAATGAGCAATCTTTTTTAAAAGACCTTCGATACATCATTCTAATACAGTTTAGTTATTTTTGCTTCAGTTTCACAGCAGATGATGAAAATGATCTAAATACGGAAGCGAAAATGATAGGGTCAGATGTTAAACTATGTTCCTAAATAGTGATCATGTTTTTTTATCGGATCGGAACGTAATGAGCAATATTTGTAAAGGACCTTCCAATTGTTTCAAAGGAGATGATGAACAGGTAAAAAAGTTCATGCAAGACGACAAACGATAGACCACAGACGACGGACGTCAAGTGATGATAGAAAATCATCTTAGGTTAATTAAAAAAGAACAAACTATCTGATAGTTGTTTCATATGAAAGCTAAACATTAAGCATGTTCTCAGATTTCCCCACGGTATACTTTTCGATGTAAATATAGCTAAAAAACACGTGAAAAAAATTACTGTTTATTATGCAACTTGGGTATTTTTTTGTATTGTGGCCTGGCTTTCATAGTCTGTTAACAGACAAAAACTTTATCTTATATTTGAAACACTGATATGAATTAAGAACAACAAAATATCTGATGATATAACCTCCATTTTAGACTCAGGACTTTGACCTTTGGAATGTTTAATATTAAAACAAGAATACTTTCAGCAAAAATAATGAACATGAATAGTTACAGTTAACGTCTAACAACAAAAGAACCAATTAACAATGATTGTAGCACCGGTTTGGTCTGTTACAGTTCCGGATAACACTCGAAATAGATGAATTCGTCATCATCGCTATCTAGCTTTAAGTTCGTACAGAAATTCTTGTGTACCAATATTTACATTATAAACGGAAATCTGTAGTATAATAACGGAAGCGAATCCCTGTGCCTTTAAATTAGTTAACGTTATGAAAAAAATGTGTAATTTCCGGGTTTTTAATAATATTATACAATTATATAGACCCTTAGCTTATAGCTGCAGATATATCAATATCATATTACTAGGGTTTGATTCAATTAGGCCAATATCTGTTAAAACCGAACCTTTTGCGATTTACTTACCATGAAGTGGTCTGATATATATACGGAATTTCCCATATCTATTTTTAGAAATGAAAGTATGATTATTCAATATTTCAATATCATTTCGGAAATTATCCCAAAAGTTCAAATGGCGAACATGAATAAGTAATTAAAAAAAGAATATTACATTTGAAAAAGAGTTACATAACATGAAATTTTGAGTTCAAGGCAGACAACTATAGACTCTTTACGGTGGCCATGAACCACCCATGAACCAAAAGTTTCAGTTTCATGAAATTATTTTAAGTACTTCAGATTTTTTTTTCGCACTTATCTGATGCTCGGTTTTGCAAAATTGTTATTAAATCTTTTTGTGTAATCCCGTTAGAGACCATTTGATTTGAAGGGGAGGGGGTGGCTTGGAGGGAATTCAAAAAAAAAAAAAATATCCAGGATAAGAATTTTGAGGAATAAAATCATCAGGATGGAAAAGGGCAGGCAAAAAAAGGGCAAAAAATAAGCAGGATGACATATATGATGTAAAATCTCTGGCATAGGAAAAAAAGACAGGATAGACTGAAGATTGCATGAAAATTAGGTACTAGAACGCAGGATCAGATTTCCCTTACAAGCCTCCCGCTTTCTCTAAAAATCAAATGGTTGCCATGGGTGCCATGTACACAGGGGGGGGGGGCTCCTAATAGCCCTTTCCACATTTCTTATTATCTTTTCCATCAAGTGGACGTACAAACACTCTTCGCTTCCGGTTATCACTCGAACGGCCGAATAACACTACACAACTTAAACTCTGAATTCATTTTTAGCTCACCTGGCAATGCCAGGGTGAGCTTTTTGCCATCACTTGGCGTCCGGCGTCCGTCGTCCGTCCGTCGTAAACTTTTCATTCAAAGATCTTCTCCTCTGAAACCACTGGGCCAATTGGAACCAAATAGTCCTTGGGTGGTACCCTTTGAAAATTGTATCGGCATGTCCGTACCTAATCCAAGATGGCCGCCAGCGGGGAACATAGTTTTAACATTTGACCCTATGGAAATTACATTTAAAGATTTTCTTCTCAGAAACTACTAGTCCAATTAAAACTAAACTAAGCCACAATGGTCCTTAGATGGTCCCATCCAAAAAAGGTACCTGGCAGGTATGTACCTCATCCAAGATGGCCGCCAGCGGGAACATTGTTTTAACATTGGACCCTATGGAAAAAACATTCAAAGATCTTCTTCTCAGAAACTACTAGTCCAATTAGAAACAAACTAAGCCGCAATGGTCCTTTGGTGGTCCCATCCAAAAATGTGTCTGGTAGGTCCTTACCTCATCCATGATGGCCACCATCTGGAACATAGTTTTCACATTGGCCCTATTGATTTAAGGGGAACCTCTGCCCAAATTTTTGAATTTTTATTTGAATTGTGGTCTGAATGTTTTAGTTTCAGCGATATGTATTACCTTGATTAAAAGGGGAACCCCTGCCCAATTTTTTTTTTTTGAATGGTGTTCTATTATGGGACTGTAATAGATGGTGGATCTTTCGGTTACCATGGAAATCAAACAAGAATACTGTAATTTTAGAAATAAAAGTATTCTGCTAAATTTTATGTTTTGTTTTTCCTCTTGGAAATGCCCTTTATCTATGTCAGCCATGGTCCAGGTGAGCGATACAGGCTCTTGAGGGCCTCTTGTTAATCGAACAGAATGCGCGCAGTGTCACAGAAAACATTGACTTAGAAATCTAAATATGAACAGTGTTCAGGATAAATGCGACACCAGATAAACAATCAAGTGATTAATACTTGCTTGCCGTGTCGGATTGATAACCGGTAAATGTTTAATTGTATTTAAATGCTGAAGCCGAGGAGCGGACCGAATGAGTTTGCGAAAAGACCTGTATAGATATGCAGACAAGAATGGGTGGGTTTTTGCAGCTGTCAACTGTAAGTTTGGTTAGTGAAAACCTCGCAGAAATTGTCTGCTAACTGATATTGCCTTATTCAACAGTACACATGTATTATAATCTAGGTAAATGAAATACCACATTTTACTGATATATCTGCAAAATTCTAATAAAAGAAAAAAAAAATGGAAAAATGTGTTTTGCAAGCCACCTAAAGCACGATCTGACTAGAATTAAGCGATGAAATGTCATTTGACGGAATGCAGTTTAGTTGATTATTTTTATAGGGTAAAGTGTTTGGCGAAGATGAACTGTAAGTTTGCTTAGCTTTCAATAAACGGGTAATCATCGCCTTACTGAACTCATCTTCCTCGATAATTCAAGTTTAAGGAGCTAAACGTCGTCCTTCCAACTGTTGTTCTTCTCTAAAGAAACCATCAAATATTTGTTATCATTAAAGGCTATTGCTTATCGTTATAGTGTTATGCCAAACTTGTAAGTTTATCCACTCTTATGAGACTGAATTCATCGTAGGGTTTCTTCAAAATCCTTTAATTTTAATTTCAGCTTAATCGTAAAGATGATATTTTGTCATTTAACAACCCTTTGGTGATTTTCTTCATCTTATCTATCGACAAGTGAAATTAAGGTTATTACAGACAATTCCTCATCGGCCTCATCCCTCAGTGACCTTCATCTTGGAATTGACGACAGAGGTAGAAACTAGGCTGCATGACAAAACGCGATGACTTGACTTTTCCAATAATTATTTTATTCAAATTCCCTTTTCCAACGTTCCAACATTCCAACAGCACCGGTATATGGAGCTTACATCGGCAACAGAGAAAAACAAAGAAAAAGCAAGGACGTGAGACAGCTACGAGGCACGGAAATAAAAAGACGACATTATTGACGAACGAAAGCACTTATAGTGCGAACTCCCATGAAAATCGGGAGTGACATCAGGTGCTCCGGAATGGTAAGCATGTCCTGGTCCGCTAAGCGGCACCCGTCACACTAACTGCGAGTCAATCCAGGGTTGAGTCAAAACCGGTTATGTCAAATCCGTGAATACGTGCATCTGATCTCGCCCATTATTGATATAAATTAGGTCTGTGTTGTTAATCTGTATGTGTGTTCCCTTTTTACTTTTCTGTATCGTACTTATGTGCTGCTTTAATATCTAAGTGTTTCCGACGTTCCCATTGTCCTGGATTATTCATTTTTAGACTGACGGTCCAGTTGTCACTTCCTTTTATTTTCAACAAAAAAAACAGCCATATTGTTTGATCGTCAGACTAATCTCAAACAATTTCGAAACTTACATACATTGGTGATAATTCAGGCCAAGCTTGGTTTACACTGGACAAGCATTTTCCTAGGAGATTTCTTTTTGATAACCTTGTCAGATGAAAGACAGACAATTGACGCCAAGTGATGGCAAAAGCCAAGATTTCCTTTTAATGAAAAAATACTGTTTCTGAATAATTGTCAATTGTCTCTGTAAAAGCATTGAGAAAAGCATCAAATGAAGAAGAAACGCATTCCTGGATCCATTATTAGGCTTCTCACTGTTGCATCATGAGCATTGTATTCCAATGGAAAAAAGAAACCGAGCAATGGTAAAACACAAAATTTCTTTAATTACAAGGGATATTATTTGGATATTTAGCAGGGCACACTTAAACACATAGAAATCAATTGTTTTCAAACCCGTATCTGAAACATGGCATCAGAAGAAAAGAACCAATGT
The DNA here is from genome assembly GCA_002080025.1 of Modiolus philippinarum. Taxonomy (NCBI): domain Eukaryota; kingdom Metazoa; phylum Mollusca; class Bivalvia; order Mytilida; family Modiolidae; genus Modiolus; species Modiolus philippinarum. The sequence continues at coordinate 10,344 of MJUU01065860.1, forward strand.
GTGTCTTGAAACAAGGTCAACATTTGACCTTACATGACAACATGTAGTGAGCACACTTTCACACACTTTCCCTGATAATTTGAACAACCAAAATGCTAGTGTGTCGATTTTTTTGTCACCAAATGCAAAAAGACATTAAATAGGGGAATATTGAATTTTGCATCGTCTAAATCCGTCTGTTGCCTAAGCAAAAGTGGGTTTACAGCTGCCAGATGTCTCATTTGCCTTTTTGACTGTGATTTATTGGTTGATTCGCAAAACACGTCAATAAAATTACTAATCATACTGGCTACTGATTTTGTTTATTTCATTCTTGTAAATAAGTGTTGTGATTGACCTATCCATCCTCATTTTTGCGGTAAAACTGTTCGGGTCACTTCGTTGTAGAGAAAAAGCTTTCAAATTTGTTTATCATAGGTTTATGTTTGATAAGATTTTTTTATTTAAATTCTATGAAACTTAAAATCAGTGCACAGTTTCTATTTTTCCTTTAGTATATATTCCATACATAAAATTTTGATCAACACCGGCTTTATCATTATCTATATTTTGTCTAGAATTATCGCAATTCTTACTACCAATACTTTTTTCTGACCGTCATGCTAACATGCTTAGTTAATATCAACATGATATAAAAAACGCTTTCAAGAGTAGACACCCTATAAGGTTCAAAAACTATTTTCTATGGTGTTGGCCATCTTGGATAAGAATCGAATTTCAAACCTGCCAGGCATATGTATTCAAACATAACCTCTTTCTCAAATTATTTTGAAATATATGTTTAAACGATTAAAAAAAACAAAAAAACTCCTATATTTCTCATCTGATTTTCATCATAATAACAAGAAGGGAACATCTCACTTCGCTGCATATTTCTTTTACTGAAGCCTTATCTTCGTTTTCTATCATTTTCCACTTATTAGACAAAATTTCACAAGGGCTTCATATCCAAGACGAGTAATTGGATTTCCTTAAAATTGTCAAGGTAGGTACCCTTATCTTGCTGTAATGCTGATAAATTTTACACATGTCAGATTTCAATATCTGTAACATTTTTTTTGTTATTTTTTCTCTTTTTAGCCGATCTATTTCTTTACTCTTATGAGGCTGAATTCATTGAAGGATAAGAAAAGTAGCAAAATCCTTTGATTTTAGTACCTGTTATATAAATGGTATTTAGAAAATAAACAATCCTTGTTTTGATTATTTTCTCTATTGGCCTCATTCCTTGATGACCCGTTGATCTTCATGTTGAAATTGACAACAGAGGTAGACTACAACTAGGCTGTATGACAAATACGAACGCGATGACTTAACTTCCTATGTCAAATTCCCTTTTCTTTGTAACAACATTCCAACAAAGCCATCATATGGAGTTTACATCTCCAAACTCATTAGCTACTCAAGGGTCAATGGTGGATACAGTGACTAACTAGATAGAGCAAAGTTGCTCACAAATAGACTACTTTAACATAGGGTATGATACCCGTAACTTGAAGTCGTCGCTGCAGAAGTTTTACAGTAGACTAATAGGATCTTGCATAAGGTCAGATTAAAGATCGGGCTATCTTTCACAAGTGTAAGAAATTTCGTCTTTTCTCGAGTGGAGCGTAGCGGAACGAGAGTAAAAGACGTAGAATTTCTTATACGAGTGAAAGATATCCCGATCTTTCATTTTGACCGAATGCAAGTTCCTATTTCTTCCGTAAAACACGGATAGAAAAGTCTAGAAACTTATACCGTGTGAACAATGTTGTCGCCATTTGAGTGTTCCTAACATTATGACGTCAGGTGTTTTATGACGTTTAGTCATGATTACGATTGTTGTATCACAAAAATCAACAAGTCTGGTTGGTCATTTACCGGTGTGAGATGAGGTCGCGTGCATCGATCTCACATTGGTCATCTCCCACAGTAAACCACCATTTACGGAAGAAATCACGATCTTGTGGACCGCTATTGGATATTTGTTTCCCAGATGACAACAGATATTTCAGTTAAAAAGCTATTATTTGTTAAGATTGTTGTTTCCTCTACTGTATCTGACTTTAAGCAGGAGATGTGTATATGATCTCACCCATGGTTGTAAATGTGGTCCGTGTTCATCTGCAGGTGTGTGCTCTTTTTTGTGTGTTTGTCGTACTGTATAATTGTGTTTCCGATGTTGTCAATATCTTTGGGTAATTCTTTTATAGACTGGCGTTTCTGTTCTCACTTACATTTCTATTTTCAGTAAAAAATATGGGATCGCTGTACCCTATAGATAAATGTTAACAGCAATATTTGTGCAATAAAGAATTTTGTAATGTGTTAAAAAAAATAAAAAAAATAACATATTGTTTGATCCTCAGACCAATCCAACACAGATTTGAAACTATATACATTGGTGATGATTCAAGCCAAGTTTGGTTTACACCGGGCAAACATTTTCATAGAAGATTTTTTGAAAGATTTGACGAGCGACAGACGGACCATGGACGCCATGTGATGGCAAAACCTCACATGGCCAGTTGGGCTAAAATAAGAAAACAATGATATTTCTGATTTAATGCCAATTGCTTCTGCAATAAATTCAAACGAACGAGAAAAACATGCTTTATATCCCCTTTGACAGGAGATTCATGGATTCCATCTGTTGCACTATGAACATCGTATATCTATACATAAAGCTCGTTGTTGAAGGCCTCATGGTGACTTCAAGATGAAGAACAACAACAAGAGCTGTCGCCGAATGGCAGCCAGTTATATCCCCGCTCATTGAACCCTGTATCAATATGGCAAGTGCAGTTACAGAGAAAAAAAGTGTGACGAAAAAGTCCTATTTGGGAAATGAAAAGGAAAAGCACACAAATAGGTAAATAGGAAGTGGTGATTCTATATGGCTGAAAAGGGGAGACGCAGTATAAGGCCTCATACTGAAGCACCATACCAAATATCATGTGGCTGTCATGCGCAGTTGTTGGGAAAAGTGTGACGAAAAAGTCCTATTTGGGAAATGAAAAGGAAAAACACACAAACAGGTAAGTAGGAAGTGGTAATATTATATGGCTGAAAAGGGGAGACGCAGTATAAGGCTTCATACTGAAGCACCATACCAAATATCATGTGGCTGTCACGCGCAGTTGTTGAGAAAAGTGTGACGAAAAAGTTCAATTTTGAAAATGAAAAGTAAAAAACTCACAAATCGGTAAACAGGAATTGTTGATCAGATATGGCTGAAAAGGGGAGACACAGTACAGGACCTCATGATAAAGCATCATACCAAATATCAAGTGGTTGTCATGTGCAGTTGCTGAGAAAAAGTGTGACGAAAAAGTCCTATATTAAAGATAAAAAGTAAAAAACACATAAAGTCGGTAAACAGGTAGTGGTGATTCGATATGTCTGAAAAGGGGAGACGCAGTACAAGGCCTCATACTGAAGCACCATACCAAATATCAAATTGCTGTCATGTGCAGTTGTTGAGAAAAGTGTGACGAAAAAGTCCAATTTTGAAAAATGAAAAGCAAAAACGCATAAAGTCAGTATACAGGAAGTGGTGATCCAATATGGCTGAAAAGGGGAGATGCAGTATAGGACCTCATACTAAAGTAGTATACCAAATATCGAGTGGCTGTCATGTGCAGTTGCTGAGAAAAGTGTGACGAAAAAGTCCTATATTGAAAATGAAAAGTGAAAAACGCATAAAGTCGGTAAACAGGAAGTGATGATTCGATATGGCGGAAAAGGGGATGTGCAGTATAGGACACCATACTGAAGCAACATACCAAATATCATGTGGCTGTGATATGCAGGTGCAGAGAAAAATGCGACAAAAATATTTGTGACGGACGGATGGACGGACGGACAGAGGAAAAACAGTATATCCCCTCCTTCGGAGCGGGGGTATAATAAAAGCGTTGTTCCTTTGCTTGTTTTTACCATGTATTTGTAGTGACTTTGTCTCATGTGCATTTACTCCATATCCTTGCATTCACAATAAACAGTAGAATTTTGATAAACACCAGCTTTATCATTATCTTTATTTCGTTTTGAAAGATCACTTGTCTAACTACCAATATTCATTTCTTGGTGTTTTGAAAGATACTGAAAAACTACTTCTTGATGATTGCACAAATGTTAATGTTGTATATAAGATGGATTTGTTAGTTAATAATAAAAATGTTGTACATTAGGTGGATTTATTTGTTTGTTTTTTTTTTAATTTTTTTTTTAATTTATTTGTTAATTATTAAAGTGTTGTATATTATGCCGATTGGTTAGTTAATTATAAAAATGTTGTATATTATGTGAATTTATAAGTTAATTATAAAAATGTTGAATATTATCTGGATTTGTTTGTTAATTATCAAAATGTTGTATATTATGTGCTTTTTTGTAAGTTAAAAACAAAAATATTTTATTATATAGATTGTGGTGAAAGATTGAAATTTCTCAGTGAAATAAAAGTGGTAATTAACTGTGAAATTATTTTCCATAATTTCACTCTAGGAAGTGACGTCACAATTGACGTTGTCAACGTTGTTGTTAAGTAAACGTCTCAGCGGATTAACATCGAAAACATAGTTCATGAAATGAATCTTAAAATAATCAATTAAATAAAAGAGAAGATAATCTATATAATAAAAACAATAACTAATCCTAGATTCTGATTATCGAAAATATTCATCTCTTGATCGAAAAACACTGCAATTCACTCATGCGTTGCGCGCATTCGTGAATTACTGCGTTGTTCGATCATTCGTTGAATATTTTGCGATAATCAGCATCTCGGATTAGCTACAGTATAATTATTACATACTTAGCGAAGATATGTTCTGTTTTGTATATGTAATATAGCCGGAAGTAAACAATTCATATCATATACCAAGTCTGATATGGCCATATCAGACCGCCTCGTTCTGAAATATCCATATCAGACCGGTGATATGGCTTTTTCAGCCCGGGTGTGATGACAACTCCTAATTGGAAGTATATAATAAACACATTAAGACATGGCCTTTTCCATATCAGAACGGTTATAATCCCTCGACCCATATCAGATATGGGGGTCCCGGGATGATAACCGTGCTGATATGGAAAAGGCCATGTATTAATCTCTATGTATATTATATTATGTGGATTTTTAAGTTAATTATCAAAGTTGTATATCATGTGAATTTTTAAATTAATTATCAAAATATTGTATATTACTAACAAATCCACATGGTATACAAAATACTGTATATCATGTTGATTTGATAGTTAATTATCAAAATGTTGTATATCATGTGGATTTTTAGGTAATATAACATCGGTGTACATCGAACGACAAAAACATTTCACCTGTGTGAAAAAAATCAATGTTTTGACAATATTATGGCTTTGACATTTAACACAATCTGGGCACACAGAAGCTATAATTAGTCGTCATATAAGCGGTAGATTAATGCATCATTAAACCTGGTTTAACCCACCATTTTATTTATAAAATGCCCGTTCCAAGTCGTGAATATGACGGCTTGCCAAAAATGTTCTGTGTTGGGTTGTTTCCCTGATTCTGTCGTATGTTATACGGATTTTCCTTACTTCTCTCATCCTTTGATCGATTCGGACTTTTGTTGTCACTTTTATTTGTATAGATGTTGTATATTATGTGGAGTTGTTAATTAATTATCAAAATGTTATATGTTATGTGGATTTTTTAGTTAATTATTTCACCAAAAATCGATGCCATTTTCAATAATTGTTTGGTTAAAGTATTGACTAGGATAAATACTTCTAAACAAATTCAACATTTCCTAATAAAATCATATAATATAATAAAGTTCACAACACCAATACTAAAATTGCTCAGGAAACCGTTTACATATAATTCGTTTTAATTTTTTTTCAAAATTCGTAAATACAGATAAATAAATCAAACCAGCTTGTTCTTTCTAACTTATAACTGTTACAAACACTCTCTTTATCGCATTGTTTGTGTCCATCTTATCATACATATCTTCAGCCCAGGTTGATAAAATCTAAAGAAAATAAATATAATCATGACGAATAAATGTATTCTATTAAATTATAATATAGTATAATATATATAACCTTACTTAATTTCCATTGCATAATAACTATGAAGTTGATAAGAGTAGGGTAAAGTGGGGTTACTTTACTTGAAACAGATGCTAATCTTTTTCGACATTTGATCCCACCACTCAGTGAAAGTTTATCTGTTACACTAGCTTTGTCTTTTGGTGCAGATGCGAAAAACAACAGTAGAATATCAAATGATCAAAGTATACGTTGATAAAAACAACTTGATGAAATTCTGTCACTAATTCATATTGTTATATGCATGCAAGTTATTATAACTGAATAGATAAACTTTACAGAAATGGTGTATTGAAGGGTCATCACTAAAATTTCTCAAATTTTTCCGATCTGCCAAAAAACATTGCTTCCAGGTTCGAACATAGTTTAACATTGAACTTTCTATTAAACGACTGCAACAAATGAACCAAAGTTTACAGGAATGATGATATTTTACAATATTCCAGCTTTCAAAATTCAGATAACTTGTTTATCGTCTTTTATTTCTTATTTTCACAGTAACTTCGGTATTTAGTTATTTATTATATACAATAGTCTATAAGGTTTTGTATCAAATTCTCCCAAGGTTGCGCGGGAAATGAGATTCATTCATTTTTTACAAAATGGGAAATGTTTTGTAGTCATTTTATGACTTTACAATATTTTTTGTCGGCTATCGAAATGTAATTTAGAAATTTTGTGATCGAACCACGTTAGCAAATCGAAATAAAGTCGTTTTTTTCATTGCAGAACCTCTCGTTGTTTACATTTGTCTTTCAGTTCCTAGTCACTTTTATGACGTCACAATGTAAATAAAATGGTTGCTCTGCAGAAGTTATCAGCGACCTAGTTTCCGTATTTTTTCGAACGTCTCGTTTGCATTTTTGTGTATTGGTGACAGTAATTTGTTTACAAAATTAAAAACGGAAAATATAATAGATTCTTAATACAATTAAGATTTATTTCTTGCGAAACTGATAAAAAGGATATTGCTTGTCAAACATTGGGAGAATTTGCTTGATAACTCCAGGTCAACCTCTTGATAAGTTTGGGTCAACCGGATATGGCTTTTGTTGAAGGGCTCTGCAGGCTGAGATGGGCGGAGGGAAAGACAATAATTTATAAATATGGTGCATATGAAAAAAAAATCTTATCAAAACGATGTCACAAGCAAAGTTGACGTTCTAACTGATGTTGACGCCGTGATGACAGAAGCCCTACAAACTTATAATCCTATAATTTTCTCACCTGATTTTCATTTAAGTGAACTATTTGTTCTGCGAATTGGTACTTTTGTCTTTTGCGTTACATGTTCTTGCTGCATACTCTTAAAATTAAGCCTATACCTAAAACAGACGTTCAAATAAGGTAATTTATATAAAAGAAGGAGATAAAAGGAGTACATTTGTACATTTGTTACCCTCCATTGGTGATCTTTCCAATGACTACTGAAAATATATTTGATATCCAATACGTCTCAGGTGTCATTATACCTTTTAAATTTAGTCTGAAGAAAATAGTCTGACATAAGTATCTACGTAAAACAAAAATTGTGACTTAATTTAAACTAGTCCTGAATTATGTACGGTAGTACAACTAAACATACTAAAGATTAAACATTTAATTATTTGAGTACAGTAAAAACCCAAAGCATTGACAATCAAAGCATTATATCATTTTTAACATACTGGGAAAAAAGAAGGGAAACGGGGAATGTGTCAAAGAGACAACGACCCAAAGGGGAGTAATAACAACTCAAAGCCACCATAAGAGCATCAATGAACGGTGAGGAAGTATAGTGAAAACTCAAAGTGTCACAAATAAAGCATTTTATCATTTCCAACTTTGTTTTATAGTTAAAACCCGAAGTATCAACAAACTAAGCACTGTATTACTTCTGACGTTGTATTATAGTTCTCAAAGTATCGACAAAGAAAGCATTCTATTATATGATTGTTTTTTTTCTGTTTTTCTAATTGGCTTTAAAACGCTCGATAGGTAATGAGTATGTTTGATGTCAACCTCAAATGTGCTATAAGTAGCTACAGGTTATGCGGACTGTAATGTCAACCAGGTTTGGGCTAAAAAAAAGAAATAAGAATTTCAGTTTCCAATAGATAATCTTATTCTATAAATAACTGTATTATTGGATGTATTTAATTCTAATATGACTCTCCTCTTTGGCTTTGGAAACAAAGCTATGTTCTAATTCCAACAATATTTTTAGCACATGCGTATATATTTTACAAAAGGACATTTGTAAAGAACAGTTTCACTTTTCACACTCAATATTCATTTACTGCATATTATGTGTAAATAAAGTTTTTAATAATGAATCACCCAAAAAGCCACATAAATGACAATAATAGAAATTAACAACAGTTACTGACTTTAAGACTCGGAACTGAAATTGACATGCAACGAATGTCTTGTTGTTATGAAATCTTATCTATGTTGCATATCATGCTCTACAATTTAAATATATTTTTTTTAATTTTCAACGTTAATAAAATTTTAAATATGAGTTTTAAATATGGTGTACTTGTACATGAGATAATATCTCATGTGTACACTTTGTTCAATTACTATTATATAAATTTATGTAAATTCTAAAACCGAAGGATTAACTCACTCCATCGTAGTTTTGTCCTTAGCTATATTTGATATTACTGATTATTCGGATTTCATTTGGTTTTATGCATTATAAACATTTTTTGAATTTATGGATTTCCCTTGTTTGGGTTTTAGTGCTGCTGATGAGGAATAAATTTCCGAAATGGCCATACAGCTCATTAAAATTACTGCAGTTGGATTTGACATATGTGTTATGGTCTCATGTTCATTTACTCCATATCTTTTCGTAAAATATTTATTCCTTTTCTTTTCTTTTTTTTTTGTAGGCTTCAAATATAACATAACTCAAAACTCAAGCAGTCATATAAATCAGAAATACAACCAGCTCACACTTATAGCCGCTTCGATTTTAAAATATCCGTATTTTTTATTTTTTATAACAGATTATTTGTATTAATTCATAAGCTTATGAGCCACTTGTATTAATAAAACAATGAATATAGATTTCTCTATGTCCATTTATGTGTGTTTGTATGCAGTTTTCCGAAATCTTTCAAATCTAGTGTCAAACCCAACATTACTCTCTAAGAGCCGCTTCGAATATTCAAAACACTTGTTAAATATATTAGAATCGTAATAGATTATTGTCTCTTATCGCTCGGTATAAAATATTGACAAATATAAGGTCTGCCCATGTTCTAATTCGCATAGAGCCCGCTTGCAATAAAGCGACATAGTTTGGTTATTTATAAACAGAAGAAAAAATTTCAAACAAAACAAACATATAAATGAATAAATAAATAATTACATTTCTTTTTGCTTTTAACAGTCCAAAATATGTCGTTTCCCTTAATTAAAATTCTCTGAGCCGAGTTGAATATTTTGCTTTTTTGGAAGGCGAGGTGAATAATTTGCTTTTTGAGAGTTGATAAATCCCTGCAGCAACCTATATCAATAATTGTATAGTATCACTTTTGACGTTGGATTATAGCCTAAACCAAAAATATCGACAAAGTTCGCGCTTCTTAGTAATGATATTTCTGTCTGTAAGACACATTAGATGCCCCCGCTAAATAGATGTTTGGAGCTCCAAAACGACAAACGTTAAATTTCCAATGAGACACATAATGAAGCACATCAATATCAATAAGTTCTATTTGCAAAAATCATAATTCCATACTTTGATATATGTAAAAATATCTTCCTAGCATGAACACTGTAAGAGATGTTTCTTGACAAATCATTTACTCATTCATTATTACTTCAATTCCAATTCACAAAAACTCCTACCACGTGCACATCTTAAATATATGAACAACTGATACCTGCAAAATAAAGGCTTTCAAGTATTACAGTTGTAGGAGGAATTGCATGGACAAAACTTGTACTTCTTTCGGACGAACAAATAGATAGGATAACACAATATGTCCATCGACTTTTTGTCGCGGGAGCATAAAAAATGTTCCGGTATACAAAACATTGTATCACTTCTGACATTAGATTATTTTAAAACCCAGAGAATCAGAAATCAAAGATTTATATTACACCTGACCTGAAATCTCTTACAATATGTATACAAGTCATGATTGAAACCTGCAGACTTAATATAAATCATTCGCATTGATAAAACCAAAAAAAAACTTTAAGAAAGATTTTTATTTTCTTAATGAGACGACAAATGTTATGAGAAAATCCAGAAAACTTCATGTAATTATATTTTTCTAAAACCAGTGAGGTATTCAGCAGACTGATGTGCTCTTTTACAAAACAAAACATATATAATTAAGCTACTGTTTATTTTTCGAAAGAAACCTTTTTCTATTGAGGTCAAGTTCCGTAATCAAAGTGAAGGACAAGGTCATGTCCAAACCAATACTATTTTACGAAAGGATATGGAGTAAATGAACATGAGACCACAACACATATGTTAACTCCAACTGCAATGATTTTAATGAGCTGTATGGCCATTTCGGAAATTAATTCCTCATCAGCAGCACTAGATCCCAAACAAAGGAAGTCCATAATTTCAAAAAATGTTTAAAATGCATAAAACCAAACGAAATCCGAATAATCAGGAATATCAAATATAGCTAAGGACAAAACTACGATGGAGGGAGTAATCTGCATACAAACCAACAACCACCAATTCCTTTACAGTAACAGCAGATACTGATCTACTTAAAAATGATATTGTGACTCTGAAACTAAGTTGAAATTCAGAATCTTGTAATTCAAAAATACAACCCTTTTATAAATATTATCTCGGTTTCTTGACCGTTTAGAAAGTTATCTCATCACTGGGCACCAGACCACATCATAAAATTCCATCATACGTCTACACACTTAACTGAAGAATTCGTGTAGGTGTGTATGTACAGCTTAAACTTTGAGAAATATCAAAGGTCATTAACAGTAGTTTTTGAAATAATCCTCTTGCAAAGCAAAAAAAAAAAACAAAGAAAAAGAACATTTAAAAAAAACGATACGACCTTTACACTACTTTGTCAATAAAAAAAGTATAAAGTAACTTTGCTTTAAAAGTTCAAGATTAACCAACCACTGTACAAGAAACATTGTCTTTAATGATTTATATAAAATCTCTAAATCAAATGACAAAGAAAGTTAAAGCATGGAACTACTTGCTATGGGCAGACATACGACTGGAAAGACAGAGTGATCATTAAAGGACGTTTGGCACTTTTCGCGGCAAAACTTGCAATGACAGAAAAAAGAATTGTCCGTCTGTCCTTCCTACCCCCAAAAGTTTTCCATCAAATTTATTGATCAATTACTTGTTGACGTAGTTGCATAGTATCACCAGAATATGGTTTTGACTATAAACCTCAATCTTTGTTCGATTTAGGTTTCTTGGGCCTAAGTGGTTATGGAGTTATGTCCACTGAAGCATCGAATTTTTGTAAAATTTTGGGTTTTCTACAAAAAACATCTGAACAAGATTATATAATGTCTTCAACTTTTGGTTCAACTCAACACAGGAGAGCTTCTGTTTTAAATTCAGATGCGCGCGTGGTGATGGAGTTGACACAATTCCACTATGATCAGTAGCAATATATTAGGGAAACAGAATTTTAAACTTAGTAGATGTTAGGAACCAAAATAGTGTCTGTAAAGGAACCAAAATAGTGTCTGTAAATGACTACAATAAATAAACAAAATTCAACAAAAAGATAACCGATAAACTTGACAGGAATAGTTCAACTCGGGCCTAAGTCATCAGACCAAATATCACAAAACAAAACTCTTCGATAAAAAAATTCTCCTGAATTGTTCGAAAATATCAAACAGGAAGTACAGGAACCTCATATTAATTTGTTACTATAACCACAAACCCAACGGGAAGTAGTTATCATACAAAGTTGTAAACGCATCACACAGTAGCATATATACCTATACATAGCTTTTTACACAAGATATACCTATATAAAACTCTTGACAAAATGTTAAATTGTTTAAATAAATAGTTACTGAGACAAATATGATAATAGACGTTTCGGATGAACGGACAAGGGAAAAATAAAACTAGAGCATAACAATTAGAGGAGAGATTGTAGCAAACAAACATCGTGATTACAATTAAAATGTCTGTAAAACTTACGTTGTTTTATCCATTTGGATTATTGTATTTCCACGTCCTTCTGATCTTCGTTGATATGCCTTCTCAATTCTTGCATTAATGTCCTTCTCATATTTTTTCCATGTGGTCTCATTTTCTTGGTATTCCCAAATAGCTGTAACTATTTTTACATAATTAGCAGCCACGAAGCACACAAGGTTGGAGTACTAATATCGTCTCAATTTTATACAACTATGAAATAAAGATAAGACTAAGGAACCCTTTAATTGACATTGAAGGTAAAGGTTTCATAGAGGCTATCAGTGTCATCAGTGGTCTCTTTTTCCAATTCATTTGGATACAGGCAATAAGAGTATACAATAATATTGTAATTTCTTAATGGCGTTAAATTTCGCTAAATAGCAACATGAAATTTTGCATAGTTTTGGTCGATTTAAATAATTACCTGATTCGGCATTCACAGGAAGCACGTATTTGTTGAAATTATAATTTTGCTGGTGTGAATCTTTGTTGTATTTTTGGTTTTCACTCTGAACAGAGTCTCCAAATATTTGGTAGGACTGTTCTTGCATATTTGTGTCATTTATCAAGTGGTCACTGTTAAAAAAAACACTTTGCACAAGGTATTGGACATTTGTAAACTCATTTTTTATAAATGTGGATAATAACAAAATTACCGAAAAGAATTCGCAAGAGCCGAAATTCAAAGGGCAAAGGGATAAAGCAGGTGTCAGTACTGAAATGAATATTTTCGTCAAATTTGGGATGTAAGTCAAACAAAGATGTAGATCTGTTCCTTTATCCCTAATTCTAGATGATACTGGGAAACTACCCCTTTACATCAGGGGCAACTATCGTCAGGGGTCCGATGGCTGCGTCCTAAAACTAATATTTACAATTAAATGACAATAATACAAATCAAAGATTCGTAATTAATGGAAATAACATCATCAATGTAACTATAATTTGTTGACACAGAATATGTCTCGCCTTGCCCATGCATCGCATGAATCTGCACATTGATCTTCAGAAGCAGCCATGATAACAAATCATAGGTTTTAATTTGTGTGCACTACCTGCTTGGTAAAATCTTCATAAGATTGTTCAAGCATTATAGGGGTCAAGCCCACCATCTGAATGTAAATAATTCTCAGGATGCAACTGCATGTCGAATATCGAATGACTGCAAAATTTCAAAGTCAGTGGAGCATGACTGCGGGGTCATAGACATAAAACGCCACTGAAACTGATCTCAGTCACGATAATGCAACTGTATACCAAATATCAATGCCCTACTATGAGTGGTTGATGTTAAACAGACCCAAGAAAAAACTTAAACAATTGTGGAAGCCGCCACCGCCGCAGGAAGCACCATACTTAAGTCTCGATTTTTTCTGACTTTCGTCGAAGGCTCGACAATAAATGAAATTGATGGATTTAGTATCTCTATGAGCTTTTACGAATCCCTGAAGAAATCCAGTCTCGTAGGAGTATAAGAACAAGTCTGCAAATGTAACTTAAATATGGTATTTTACATATTTATTGAGAAAAGTAAGGGATTGGGCAAAAATTAAGATTTTCTTACTATCAATAACTCATGCACAAACGTTTTGTCTACAACATATTGAACCTACAAGCTGTTTCCTAAACATCATTTTAGCAATGTTTGTCTCATAAACCTCTAGGTTTTATTTCACTTAGATTTGATATATAAAAGGCACTTTTACAATAGTTATGCGATTTCTTAAAGATTGTTATGTTGCAAATAAACTGCAGTTTTCAGTTGTTTAAGTAACAACGGAACGCGCCGACATAACAAACTGAAGTAAAAAAGGGTTTCAAAGATTCTTTTTCTTTTACTCGACAACATCTAAGCTTAACATTTTTATGAATGCACAACTGTGTTTTTCAATTCTACAAAGCATGAACACCCTCATTTTAATACACGCCACAATAGTATACATATCATTAGCTTGTGACTGCATGACAGGAGATGTAGCTTACAAAAACGTTAATAAATTACTGTCCAGAAAAATAAACGTAAAAGAATGATATTTCATCAAGTGTCATATCATCAGTAAGGGTATTAATGAAATTACCGAGCAGCATTGTAAGGAGTCGAAAGACAAAGGTAAAAAATACAAAATAGGTGCACAAACACTGTAAACTGCAGTGGCCCTGCCGTGGAACAAGTATATCACAAGAAATAGTGTTTTAGACCGGTCCTATGGTGCAACAAACCTTTCCTTCAATTGTGGTAGTGTCCGGTAGCAACTCAACAGCAACTGTTTTTGAAAGGTCGTAGACAATGAAAGCATTGTTCATCCAAGAACTAAGTAGAAAAAGAAATCACAGTTCGGATAAGACTTCATTTTTTCCATAAGGGACTTATATCTATTTAAGAACATTTTGAATGATTATATGAGGTGGAGTTTTTGAAGCCCCGATTAATAAGGCATTCACCATGATAACTTTGCTCACAAATAGGCTACAGTGTACTTAAGCAAAGGTATGTTACTCAAAACTTGAAGTCATCCCTCCAGAAGTTTAACAGTCGACATCACCATCTTGTGGACCGCTATGGGATATCTGTTTCCGAATGACAACAGTTCTTTCCCTTTCAATCTTAATTGTTGTTTCCTCTACCGGATTTGACTTTACTACCGGCGGGTGTCTTATAAGAAGCAGGAGATGCTTATTCTACCGCTGCACCTGATCTCGCCAATGTTTTTATTGGGTACCGTGTTGTTCATCTTTGTGTGTGTTTGTGTGTGTGTTCATATTTTTCCTGTGCCGTACTCATGCTGTGTCTCTGTTTCTTTGTTGTTTCTGATGTTGCCATTGTCCTCGGATTATTCGTTTTGGATTGACGATTCGGTTCTCACTCACTTAACATGATGAAAAAGTCCGAATAATTGGTGCTATCTTTCGATTAACGAATCAACTGTGAAACAAGTGCCCCGTAAAAAGTACAAGTAGTAATATTACTATCTATGTTAGGGAATTTGATAATTTCGAAATTAAATTCACCCCTTTTGAAATTAGCTATAGTACAGAGATTACCATTTTTGTCAAATTCGAAATATAAGTCCAAAAAAGTATGAATCTAGTATTTTCTGTTGTTTCCTTTATCTCTAATTCAGGATAATCTTCGGTTGGTTATCTCCCTGTACCAAGTTAGTTATATATGGTTAAAGTGGAGATAATTTTTATTTAAATATCAAAATAGGCTATTGATATGCTAATTAAAATTATCTCCACTTTGAACCATACAAAAATATCTTTGAACAGGGAGATAACCGACCGAGATTCTTCATTGGATCCATTAAGTAAAAGATGCGTTTTGAAATATAAGACCATCATTAATTTATCTACAAGTGAGACTGAAGGATCTTGCATCTTTAATTTAATAAGCCTTTATGAGTTCTTAAAGAAATCAGTCTTAAAGAAGTATAAGAACAAGTCTGCCAGTAGAGGAGCACAATTCGTGTCCGTTTGTATAAACACTTGATGTTGATAAACAGCAACTCCAAATGTGACAAATATATCAACAATAAGAAAATCAAGCATACTGCATATATGCTATTCATCGTAATAAACAAATTAGTTTTTGAAAATAATTGGGATTTATAACTTACAATAAATTTCTTTGAATCGGCAAGGCCTTTTTGAATGATACCTTAAATTCGCAATTTTAATTTATCATGAGGAAGTGTGGTGTAAAGTGTTGAAAGATCAAAGGTTTTGAAAGAATGTATTTGGGGAAAATAAACATTATTTAAGATTTTCTAATTATTCTTTTGAATTTTAAGTAGCCACATGTGAATTTAAGCATTGACAAATCTCGCAGTATGATTGATGCCTGTCTTTGACATGATGCCTGTCTTTGACAGGAGACAAATCTTAGTAAGTTCTATAGACAATTCTTAAGTTGAACCAGATGAAGATTCAGCCACCTATCTTTGCTTGCATCGATTTCTGCTATATCTAGGTATCGAATACAGTTATTCTTATCTTGAATTTGAATATTGAAAGAGGACATGGAGCTAGTGGTCAACCTATATTGGTTTTTATTCGTATGTTTATTATACTATAAGGTAACGGGACAGATAAACGGGAAGTTTGGGTACCTATAAACCAGTTAAACCCCACCGCTGGCTTTTCCTAGTGCAGGTACCAAGTACTTACGTTTGTCTTCTGTCTCATTTGCGCCTTTCCTGTGTAGTTCCGTGGCAGATTATGGCAAGTTATTATAATTTTCAGCCATTGTAGATATTTCCTGTTGTCCCTTTTATATCATGAAGGACTAGTAATTTGAGAGAATTTCATCTATGAATAATGCAACTCTTTTGTAGCATAAACGCAGCCCGTGTTAGATTCCTTTCATTTTCAATAACGGTATTGGAAGACGACTATTTCACTCAAACTATTCCGGAAACCCATAACTACCTTATCTATACCATTGCTTCGATATCGTGAACCGGAAAAGGGGTATCCCTTTTTCAGTCCATGTATGGGTTGGTCCATGGTAGAGCGGATACATTTTTTTGGGTCCGTCCGTTACCACTTTACATCCCCCTTTTCTCAATAATTTTACACGTTACAAATCTGATGCTTGCAGCAAACTTTGTTTGATCATATCATATTGTGGCATTCTTGTGTAAGTTTTGTCTGAATTCTAATTTCTGTTAGCATACTTTTTTTTAAAGTTTGACATGACAAAAACGATAACGGAGAGAAACAGACAAAACAAGGACGTGAGATAGACACAATGCCCGGTGAAATCAGGTCCTCCGGAAGGGTAAAACATGTCCTGCTCCGCTAGCGGCACCCGTCAAACTATTAGTTAGTCAATCCAGGGTTGAGTCAAAACCGGTTATGTCAAATCCGTGAAAAAGTGAAATTTAGCTAAAATGTCTATAATCCTTTGGGACACAAACACGTTATATCTGTCAATGATGCCATGGTGACGGGAATAGAATTTTTGAAGGGATGAAAGTAACAAAGGCTGAAGAAATCTCTGACTAAGCAGCTTTAGGGACAGTGTTTTGCTCTAATTAAAAAAAAATACATTATAGCATTTTTTTCTCTGCAGTTGGTAAATGGTACAAATTTGAAATCTTGCATGACACATTTTCAAACCAGTCGGGTTATTACTTCCTTTAAAATGTCTACGTAAATTATTAACACTTTAAGCTTAAAATAATTGTTCGTCAAAGTTTTCTATGAAAATTGATATAAATCTGACATTTTATCACAGGCTTCCCGCGATCAAAGCATGACTTGGTATGGAGACCGGTGTAGATCCTATTTGATATTTGGATAAAGTGGAAAACATGGGAAACACTACTGATCATTGGCCCTCGTTTTCTTTTTAATTGTACATGGCAACCATTCCTGTCTGAATTTCTTTATGTCATATTATTATTCTAAACTTTAGAAATACATCAATGACATTTAAAAATTTCAAAAATACTACATCAGTACTTGAATACGTACCGGATAGATGGCAGCCATCTCTGTGGGCCCGCTGTAATAAGTGCAAATTTAAGTATTTGTGGACACTGTGCAAGTGTGGACATAGTACGAGTGTGGACACAAAACAAGTATGGACCCAATAATATAATCTCCAAGAAATAAAGAGAATGTAGAAGGTCAAAGGTCACAAATCATAGTTCATGACAAATAGCCTTGAAGTGATCTATCTACATGTCAAATGCGAAAAGCCTATCTCAAAAGACAAAAAAGTTATAGCCCCGACACGACTTTTCCTTATGAAACCACTAATCTGACCTTGAAGACAAAGTTCATGGTCAAAGGTCATAAATCATGGTACATGACACATCGTCTCAAGGTAATCTACCTACTTGCAAAACACCAAAAGCCTACCTCAAAGGACAAAAGGGTTATAGCCCGGACACGACTTTGTTACTGACGGACGCGCGCACGGACGGACGGATAGAGTGATTACTACAGGGCGTCCGACGCTATGTGGCAGGGCCCTTATTATACAATACGCATGTAGGAATAGTGGCAAATGTGAAATGAATGAAGACGACCAAGTTTAATGTTCTAGACGTTGTTAAAGTGTTGTGTTTAAGTTGCATCAGAAATATAGTAACTTTTGGTATTATGCCTGAATTTTTACAACTTATGCGAAATTTTGAATTGCAAGAATACTATCAGCCTTTATAATATTGTTCTTGCTGATCAAATAACAACTCTATCTTCTTTCATTTTTTATTTAACAGTATACCTAGTCAAGAAACGTTGGTCTTAAAACGAACATCAAAAGATGCATCATTTATTGAGCAGATGATACAAGATTTATAAACTTATATAAGTATCGAAGTCTAATTAGATAAATTTGATGTTTGACCTTCAATGTGATGTATAAAGATTTCCAAGAAACCTAGTCCCTTGGCATACACACATAGCTAACGCAGCCTTAATTGTCACTATTTACACGTCTTTAGTATCAAGCGCATTTACCCCATGTATATGCATTGCCTTTATATGTTCTTTCCCAAGGTCATCTGTACTGCAAAAATGGGAATCACTATATTACCCGGAAGCTTTAAGTGGTACTCACCGAACTTTGACTTCAATCAAACCATTACAGCCTACTCTATAGGTTTTGGTTAATTTGTTGTCCCATCGCACCTTCACAAACATATAAAAATCATTTTAAAGAACAAGTATTTTATAAAGTCTACGGCATTAACATTCGTACTGAAAAAGTAAGAGACATGTCTCAAAACTTTTTCTCAAAAATTATATAAGTTAAAAGCTATAAACAGTTATTGCTCTTTTACTGATTGTTCAATCATTGACTTGGTCAGCGTAATTATGAAATTCGACAATTATGATCTATCTTTTTGCTTATGCTTGACATTGTATTTAACTGTTAACGCATCTAAGTTTTATGCAGATTAACACATATCTTCATCCAAATATCAAAGTGAAATATACAATACAAAATATAGTTCACCATGCTTGATTTCATTTCCGAATTTTTGCCGTAGCTTGCTCTAGTTGCCATTTTTCATTTTCAATAGAAAAATCACTTTAACTAAATCGAAATGAAACTGTAATCCATTAGAATTTTAATCCTAATTATATTGAAAATAAAAAAAATAGATGCCATTGTGTTTGTAGTCGAGATATTTAACAAAGTTTCCGGAATAAAGATTTCTATGGGAAAATAATTCAAAATTGGTGTCATTTCAAAGATTACCGCCAAAATTTGTAAAAATCTCAACTTTATACGCTTTCAACGAAAATTGATTTATAGACAGATTTTGACGCTGCTAAAATGATGGAATCATTACACTGGCAACCATTGGCGACATTAGCTATTGCTTGCAACAAAAAAAAAACAAGTTTTTATTATTATAATTTTATTTTCAAATATTTG